>CAHIKZ030003692.1:2000000-2022500 GCA_903632075.3 Acanthosepion pharaonis
AGAGCCACAATCGCCTACATCTTGAAAGGACATGGCACATAGGAAAAAATCTGAGAAATCGGTTGTATGAAGTTGGCAGTTTAGATATTTCTGAATGATTTTATCGATATGCCTGATATGCATATGAAAGTCTTAACTATGTTATTTAAGAACAACACTCGGGTTCTCAGATTAATGTTTTCGTTTTGTAGCAATTTGTGATATTGGTCGAAACTCCCTCTACCTCAGCTGTTTCTATGTTCAATTTCCTTATCTCTTATACTATTGGGTTGGTGCACAATTATCCGGCGTTTTTTAAACTATATTTATTATTAAAAAAAAAGAAACATAACAATTGAACAATAACCTATTTAAATTAGTATTCCGGAGCGTATGATTATCGACACGCATTTTTATAACCTGAAAATAAATTATTTTTATTAAAAAAAAGTAACGAAAACAGTAATTTTTATTAACAAATAACTCACTTACAAAAACGCTTGATAATTATGCACCAACCCAATAAATTTGTTAGTTATAACAAATTTATTGGGTTGGTGCATTTTAGATTTAATAGGACGGTAAGTACGACGTGCTGAAATTCGAAGACGGATTGGGATGGATAAGGATGCATTCCGGAAGGTGGGCCATGATCACCTACGTCCTGAAAGGACACGGCCAAATCTGGAATTTTTATGGTGAATTCACGATATGTACCATCAATGTTCATAGTTTCTGTTATCAAAAGGATTTTCTTGGAACCTATTGCTTGGAAAAATTGTCGAGGATGTTGATTTTTTTTTTTTTGTTCAAGATCATTCTTATAACTTATTTATGAATATCTATTTTACTAGCATAGCCCCACCTCATACTGAGTATTTTGGCCTCAGGAGGGAAATCAGAATCGTTATCTTCTCTTAATAGATTCTATGCCGTTGTAGTTTCATGCGAACAGTTAATTCTCTTGCACCTCTCGCTTGTGGGACTCTCTTTCAGCCTCTTGCTTCCCAGTCAAGTTTGATCTTCAAAGATTTAAATACCATGTCAATCGTTACCCTCCATCTTCTTAATTCCCGTTCTTTTATTATTCTCTCTCCTTATTAATATTTTTTTCTTTTTCTCGTATTCTTTCACACTCAGTAACCTCCCTTTGCGTATTAGTGGCTTTATTGCCTTGCTTGGGGTGAAACGATTAAAATATGATTCATTTGGAATGCGCTATGCAAGGCTTAAATGACCAGTGCCCATCTATTCATATCTATAGAGGTGTCCGTTCATCAGTTAACGGACAATCGGTTGTGAGAGTGTATTTTTCTTTAATATACAGCAGTGATTCTCAACCACAGTACCGCGATCATTTTAAGTGTGCTGCGATATATTTTCATATATATATATATATATATATATATATATATATATATATATATATATATATATATATATATATATATATATATATGTGTGTGTGTTAGAAGTAGTAATGGTATAGCGTTAGTATTTGAATAAAAGAATAAGTCTTAAACTATTTATCCCACATTAGCTAAAAAGGCTTTATCAGTTTTATTGCAATTTTCTACTTCTTATTTATGTGAATTCGGCTTCTCAACCTTAAATAACATCAAAAATAAGAAGCGAGAAAGACAAGGTTCATTTGAAGAAGAAATGACGATCTGCTTATTACACATTCGACCAAACATTGAAGAAATCGTAAAAAAAACACCAGGCACTCAGTTTTCACACTAAATACGCTGCATAATTAGTTGAATAAAGACATTGAAATAAAGTAAGTTCATATTTGTGTGTGCATTTTAAAAAATCTATGGTTTTATTCTATAACGCTAAAATGTCTACCGTTTTAGAAATTTTGCTAAGTGTACCGTGATCTTTTTTATTTTCTCTTTAGGTGTTGCTGAAGAAGCTTGCTTGAGAAACCCGGTACTAGAACTATTCGGGTTGTATAATTTGTTTTTAGAAGATATTAATTCTTGTTCATTTTTTCTAATATTTTGCAGGAGTCATCAAAAACCAGCGCACTCAGATTGAGTAATGTATCCGGAATCTTTCATATCCTCATAGCGGGTCTGGTAGCCGCCATGCTGGTTGCATTTCTGGAATATTTATTTCATTCGAAAATGAGGTCAAGAAAAAATAAGGCAAGTTGCAGAAAAAAGTTGCCGTTCTCTTTTTTTTTTTTTATATTCCCGCATCCCCCATTCACTCCAATCCCACCAACTTCACACTTATTCACGCCCCGTACCTCTATTTTTTTTTTTTTTTACAGTTGTTTTTTTCTGAGAGAAAAAAATTGACTGGAAAAAATGATAAAAAGATTGAAAAAAAAAAGATTTTTTTTATAAAATCTTCTTTAAAAAAATTAGTGCATCAGATGAGAGGTGTATTTTTGTTCGTTTAATTGTATGTCAGTGGCTCGAAAACATTTTGCTTGTTCTGCGCATGTGCAAGCGTGACTTCCGCCATGAATGGGAGTGAGGCTGACTTCGTATTCGTATCGTTGGTTCATTTGTATAACTTTGTATTTCGTTTCTTTATCTTTTTACAATGCATCCTTCTGGTTTTATAAGATTTTTCCTTATCCTTGTCGGACGTGAACACTCATTCTATGCAAGTATTTGAGCTTTACGAAGGCATGTTGGGCATCCTTCGTAGTGATATTATTTTCTTATAGTGGGAGTTTTTATACAGAGCCTTCAACCTAGTAACACACATAATTCTATATATATATATATATATATATATATATATATATATATATATATATATATTTGAGAACATGGTTGCGATCGTACCTATAAGTGCCCGAAGAAAACATGGATAAATTCTAAGAGTTTTATTGTCATTCGAATGCTGTCAGAGTCACTGAATTTGAAAATGATGTAAAGACCTACAGTCACTGCAGTTGGAAATTCGAGCGTGATTACGCAAAGGAATCTTATTATTGTTTTCAGGAGTTGGTCTTGTTTTAGTATTGTTGCTTCTTATCGTACGTTTTGTGTAGAAAACAACTTTTCGATAGGCACTGCTTATTTAACCTTTCAATAGCGGGGAAAATGTTGTAGCGGAAATGGACGCCAAACGGTAAAAAAAAAAACAACATAAAAATTCGCTTTTTAAAAGGGAGATTCTATGTTTACTTTCGCTTTAATTATATGCAAAAACTATAGAAATGATATTTTAATTGTTTTAGATTATAAAAACAAAGGCATTAAAACGAATGTACGGTTTGCAATTTTAATATTTAATGTTTAATTTAATATTGATGCCGTGAAGCAATCTATGCATAATAGAGTTGTGCCTTCTTTGTACCAAATCCGCTTTGTTTTTTCACTCTTTCCAGTTCGAGAATTATTCATAATAACTTAGTCTTTGGTTTGTTCTTCCATAATTATTTGCAGGCAAACAATCGAGAGAATGAGGTAACCTCATGCACCCGAGTAAATAGTGACCTCATGAATCAGAAAGTTGTCAAATGGTCATTTAGAATCGATCAATGATATCCATATAGTTGGGAATAGTTGAAAACATAAATTGATGATATCCGCTGATCTCTAACGAAATATCAATTGGTGATGCCAGCTGTCTGAAATTTAAGGAGTGTAGAAAATTAAATGTCTGTAGCCTTGCGAAGGAGGCTATTAAAGAAAAAATATTTGATTTACAAGGATAAATTTTTTAATGTAAAAACTGGAAATACTTCAATACACTTGTCGTCTATTATTATTAGATGTAAACAACAAATATAACCGGAAGTATAAGTCGGGTTATAAAAAAAATGAAGTTATATCGCCACATTTAAGTGATTAGTATTCAGAACCTTATAGATAAATCACTACCTCAGTCAAACTCCCAATTATAAAAGATATTATTTCAAACCTCATTGAACGATATGTTTTTCTCATTCACGTTGATGATTTTAACGGTCGTCAAACATAAAAAAAACGATTAGATTTTCGCAATAAAAAACGAAATAAGAAAATTCCTATACAAGGTAGTGAAGAAAATCTAAAACTAAACACTAATTGCAAGAAAACGGAATTCTTGGATGCCAAGAACAGGCCAACATACAAATTACAAATTCGAGCGACCAAAATTCAAACAAGACAAGTACAAGGTTTTAAATATCTGGGGAGGGGTTTAACAGAGGATGGAAATTACGACACTGACATCAGAAGGGATAGTGAAATATGTCTTCCAAAAGCTAAGCAAAGGATTAAGAAACAGAAAAATTTCTTTAGAAACAAAGAAATGTATACTGAATTGTTAGGTAATATCAGTTCTCCTATATGATAGCGAAAGCTGGACAATCTCCTTACAGATGAAGAAGAAACTTGAAGCAACATAAATAAAAGATGCTGAGAATACCATGGCCCGAACATGTGAGCAAAGACTAAATTTTACAGAAAACAGAAACAAAAAGGACTCTTATACTTAACAATAGGAAGTGACAGTTGAAATTACGAGGTCATATTATTTGGAAAGACGGCTTGGAAAATATGATACTCACGGGACAGGTTGAAGGCAACGCATAACATACTTAGTTTGAATAAATGTATGGAGTAACAAGGTTTAGTAGAGATAACAAAAAGACAAAATCTATTAAGAGCTACAACGGACAGGAAGTTGTGGAGAGCCATTATCGCGAACGATCTGAATAGACGTGGGAGATAGAAGGAGGCAAATATATATCAATAACGATTGAATAGTGTGTTCGATCCTCACTAGATGCTCCACAATTGCCATATTTACGCTAAAGAAATCCCCGTTAAAAATCCAGTTGTTTTATATTCTCTTTTCAATTTTAAACAACTTTTGGTTCGTTTCAGTCCTTCACGGATAGTTTAGGTTTTATTATTTTTCTTTGTTCTAATGATCCTATTGAAATAGATATTAAAATCGATTAATTCTACCAGTATATTAATATATACTAAACCCTTAAATACTTCGGTATATGAATCAGTTTTAACAAATTTATTACAGAAGATAAGGAAGATTAACAGAGAATAGGCTGTGCTAGAAGCCTTTTTTGTAACGTCAAAATATACAACAAAACCGAAATTTTAGCAAAAGAACTCGAGTTATGTTCTTAAATAGCTTCGTCAGATCACGGCATTCATGTGGATTGCATCCAACTCGTTCAGAAATGTTTAAACTCCTTAGCTATATATATGAAAAAAAAAAACCAAAAAACGTTTTCTCAGATCAATAATAAAAATTTCTTTCAAGCGGATGAATCCTCTAGGTCTTACAGAAGTCAACCCTTCAACCAGTCTTGTAGACTGGTGCTGGAGAATTAGAAAAAATAAAAATAAAAAATAAAAACGTTACCAAATAACAGCAACGACATCACTTCAAGACTTTCAACAAGAGTAACAACTAAAATGGATAGCATTTGCAAATAGAACGGAAACTAATGACGTAACCAAAAGAAATTGACGCTGCAAATTATCGTAAGCAAGGACTGAAATTCCCACCACAATTGAAAAGAGCGATAGCAGTTAATGGACTATTTTACTGAAAATCATTTTTAAAAGAAAGTTAACCAAAATGCATGTTAAAAAAACTTAAAAAGTTTAAAATCTTAGCGCCCCCTCTTCTTCGTGGCCATATATGGTCACATCAAAGTAAACACCATTTAAATCTGATGAGTCTCGTGGCCCCAAACAAATCTGATACCCACAACAATCTATGATACAGGGAGTCCACTCTATTACATCTCAATTTTCAAGGTAGTATTCATATAAAATACAAATTTTATTGCAACATAATGATGTACAATAATCGATCATATGCAATATAGGTGAGCAATTCGACAAGAAAAATTGAAAATAAATACAATGTATCTAAATACAAATTAGAGACATGTTATAGTAGATCATTCCATGGTCACCACGACGTGGTTTAATAATTTAGCAAACTTGTCTCGGTACATCACTTACGACTGAATCGGGATTTCGATCCTAACTTGGTGCCCCGTGCTTTCGGTCTTGTGCCACATCTAAGCTACGCCCGGAAAAGCACTATAATAGAATATTCCATCTTAAGTAAATCAAAAATGTTTTGTAGAATTTTTTATAACAACTTGAGATATTTCTTGTTAAAAATTAAATAATTGTAACACATTCGACATTAAGAATTAAAAAAAATATTCAATTTTTTATGGGGTTTCGAGACTTAGTAAAACAAATTCACGGATTTGGACAAAAAAAAGCTCCTCGAATGACGTCAATAAAAGTGTTTCACCCATTAACAGTCAGTTGTGCTTAGTTTAATTTGTAACATATAAAAATGTAGGTAGAAAAAAGTAAATTTTGATGAGATAGCGAAAGTCACAAAACACTGCTCGGGGCCCCCAACCAGGCTTTCTCACCCCCCCGCATTTAATTTCAATCTTAATGTTTGCACACTTCACTCGGTAAATCAGCTACCTGAACTTGTCTAATCTGCCACTGAACTGAATATTAACGTCATCTGTATTCAGAAACACCGGCATTTCCATTCTAATGTTAAAATCAAACTCACTATCACTATCCACAAAATAATATTTGATGTAATAATATATATATATATATATATATATATATATATATATATATATACGCCCCCACCCCGGAATATTAAATTCTGATCGAGCAATCTGGAGAGTAAGCTCAAATTTTTAAACAATTGCTACAACTGCTAATACTGCAAGGCTCTTCCATGAATTGAGCCCTCGCGGTCATTGACGTGTTTATTCGAAGAATAGGTACGTAAAAATTCGCCTTCCTCTTTACTGGGAACTGAAATTTCTGACTGATGCCAAATCGGTCGGGTTTCGATCCCGGCTTGAGACAATCGGATGTCTAGCCACACTGATGAGCTGTCATACAGCGAAACAGTCTGTCCGTGGATGACGATATATATATATATATATATATATATATATATATATATATATATATATATATATATATATATTTCCCCAAGGACACAGTGGACAGTGACAGGACCTAAAGGTGTGATTTCAGTACCCGGTTAAGACAGTGGAGAATTTCGAGAGGGGAATTAACAGGAGATAACTGATAACTGACATCTATTAAATATGCCACGTGGAACTAGAACAATCTACCCTAGTGAGCGAAATAAAGGGTTCAGTTCGACATTCTAACCACCTGAAGAAGGCCGGGGCGTATAACGGCCGAAACATTGTAATAAATATGGCGACAATGTGTAGGACAATAGTCCGAATAATGTAAATAGCATATATATATATATATATATATATATATATATATATTGCCTTCAAAATATTATCTTTATCTGCGCAATGTGCCTTCATACAGCAACTTTCATTAATATATGTTTCTTAAGAATGACAGGGATAAGTAGTTTTTTTTTCATATTTTTTGATAGATTACTTTAGTCTTTGAGTTCAATTAATAGAAATATTCTCCATATATTAGTGGTCACATGTTTTCAACTATATTTTTGGCAATTTTCAAGATCCTACTGTAGACGTGTCGCTTTTTCCCATACACATGTTTTAGGTTGGAATGAACGTTGAGTCGTATTTGTAGACGGAAAAGAAACAAATACATCTTTGGTATTAATTGGTATATTTCATCTATTTCAATCTAATAACCCCACTATGGATTATACAATCTCATCTATGTGGTGAGTTTTTAATCTTTTGCGTGTGAAAGTGATCGAGTTTCGATTCAAGGCACAAGGCTGAAATTATGAGGGACCCGGTGAGGATCGAACTCACTATTCAATTGTAATTGTTCTAGCAGGACAACTTTGCTAATCATCACGCATCAACGAGGTACACAAATTATTATAAGGTATCTCCAACTGACAACGTTTTACCATATTAACTGTTTCATTTTGCGTTAAAATTTCATGATAGTCGAAACACTACATATGCCATTAAATTCAACAGTTTAACATTTTTGAGTGCAGATCTCGTTTCACGTTTTTCAACGAGTGGCCACCACTGTCGTTTTCGGTGAATGTGATAGTAAAACTCGACTGATACACGGGTATGTTCGATTTATGTGAACTTCTATAGTTTTCTCAGGAGCCGCCAAATATCACCTGTGCCTTCTTCGAGAGAAAATCAACTCCTGCCAAGTTCTTTTGATTTGCAACTACTTGAACAGTGAACAGGCCAGTCGCACTTTATTATCTTGGAAATTGGTTCAGTCAGTTGACTCAGCGTGAGTGCGGCGTTTGCCAAATATTTAGCTCATTTTTTTTTTCTAGAGATGTTGTTCTTTTGTGTTCATCAATATCGTTGTGAGAATCAATTTAACCGCCAAGAGTTATCTCCTTACATCATTACTGATGTCGTAGCATTTGTCGACTCTTAAAGAAAACCGCGTGTGTCTATTTTCTGAGAGAATCAAATCGCAAAAACCTTTATCTTCGGGGATAATTCTCTTTACAGAGAATTATTTAATAAGCAGTTCATTCAAACCAAACTCAGGCAAAATAAAGGAAGATTTACGATCTAGAGATTAAATACGATTAACCTCAAATACAGATATTTCTTTGTATTAAACCTAAATTAAAAAGGATAATGTTGCAACGCACTTCTCGGATGTCTTTACAAAGTACGGGGTGTTCCAAAAGTCACATAACCATTGATTGTAAATTTTATATTTATCAAATGGAATCATGGTTCTGTGACCATATATTATTAAATTAAATTTTATTGGTCGAATTATGTCTTCTGTGAATTTAATCGCTCATTCGTAACTTTTTTTTTATGTCAACGAAAGCTTGTTATCACTTCCGAAATTCACGTTATAGACGAGACTTTGTAAACGCAGATACTGGTCGTAGTAATGCCTTCAGTAATACTCGCACTAATAATACTTGTTCAAATAGTAATGGCCGAATAGTAATTCATATAATAATTGGTATAGAGAAATAGCATAGTGGATAGTATAGAGAATAGCGATCACTTATACGCTAATTCCCATTTATACGTTTCCTTTACGATCACGTGATCTACTTATTTAATAATGGAATCATCCGTGTTTGCTCATTGGTGATCTGGGTTCAAACTACAGTGTGGGCAACGACACTTTATTCCTATACAACAATGTCATACAAATTTTCCCTGGTTGCTATTTCACAAGTATACGTTTCCTGCTAATTGTTGCATAAGTTTTGGAACAATCTGTCAAGATTAACTGCGATTATATCATGAAATCGAACGAATAAACTAACGATCATTAGATCGTCTTTTTTTGGGTGGGGGAGGTAAAATAAAAACCGGCATCTATTCTGTGTTCTAATAAATACTATAAAATAAATTACAAAAATTAACGTCAATAGGAAGCACAAAAAAAAACAACAAAAAAAAAAAACGCTACGTTAATTGTAGTCATGACAAAATTCACTTATTTATTTTCCTCAATATCAAAACAATAAAAGACTTAGTCAATACTAAACAAAACATTAAATTAAAACTTGGAGGAGGAATTTACTCGATCGTTTGTAATAATTATCACCAAAAATACATAAGAGGAACCTCTATAAATCTAAATAATAGATTATAGGTACACAAAAATGACATTTTACAACACAAAACATCAACTACGTTGGTTGCCCACCGTAACGAAACTGACCACGATTTTTATATAAAAAATGCTGCTCTGATCGAAGGATTCACTACTACGAACATGTTTAGAGAATGCCTTGATCAGAAGTTCAACCACAGTGAATTTGCGCCCTGTCTCTTACAGCATTTCACAATTCCTAGCAGATCTTCTATTATCACAGTTTGGAATATCTAATAACAAAAGTGATAGAAACAAAAAGAAAAAAGAATTCGGCTAGATTACATGCAAAGAAAAAAAATGATTTACAGCATTCCTCATTCGTGCGCTTGCGTAGTCGCATCCAGGTAAACGAACTTCGTCCAAGGAAATCCAAAGGGACAAAACGCGTCACACGAAAACTCTTTTTCCATTTTGTCATAATATAGTATTCATCGTCGTCATAATTATTTTATCAAATAGTCCTTTCTTTACTATAAATACTCCGGTAAAAAAAGACAGCTGTAAGTATTGTCTTAATGAACGAAAACAACTGGGTGATATCAGAATTTCCATGCACGAAGGTTTTCAAGCATTAAACTGTTAATTATTATGAGAGTGAAAGTAATAACATATAACAGAAATGTAAAATCAAAATAAACGTAACTTAAATTTTAGGAATGGAAAAAGAAGGAGAGGCAGTTGAAATTACTTAGACACGGTAATGAGTAAAGAGAGGTTGGAGAACGTAAACCCCCACGAGGCACATCCAGGCCAAGAAAAATAGGAGAAGGCAGAGAGCCTTGTTTGAGAATAGGTTGTTAGTCTTAGCAAATGGAGAAAACTAGTTAAGGGTTACAAGGGATAGGGAGATTTTGAGAGCCATGATCGCCATCTCCTGAATGGGCGAGGCAGTTAAAAGAAAACGATGCTATATTTATTTTAATATCAGGGCGTTTGAAAAGGAATTATGATATACAAGAAACGATATGAAAATCAAATGTAAAATAAATTTATTTAAATATTAGGACATTTCGGAAAGAAATTATATTTTTTTAATTTTATTTTTATTTTTAATCATTTCATCTCAATCAAGGCAATAAAACCACTAAGATGAAAACGATTACTGAATGTTGGCGAATATGAGAAAAAACACCCTTAAGGAGAGAGAACAATCCAGAAGATGACGATTGGCATTGCATTTAAATTTAAGAATATCCAAGATGACTGGGAGTAAAGGAACCGGAAGAGAGTTTTCACAAGCAAGAAGTCTGAGAGAAGAAACTCTTAGAATAGAACTTATGGTTACATCTAGCCATTTCAACTGTAAAATGATGCCAATTTGGTACTGTGCTTAAATTCCTAAAGTCTAGGTACCATAGAGGAAAGTTCACTAGAACAGTTACCATTAAAGTATTTTTTAAGAAAAAGGCACAGAGAAGCCAAATTAAGACGGTGGTAAAATGAATAAAGCCTAGATGTCAGGTAAGTTCTAATGACATTTTACTAGAAACAATATTCAGACAAATATAATCTAAATTCTTTATTTATCAAAAAGGCAAACAATTTCATTTCCAAATACTGCAGCCGAACAGAAAAGCAAATTCTCGATTGCACGTTTGTAGAAATCTGTCGATTTTCTGAAAGAAAAATTAAAATAATGTTAGCAAAAAATCTTCGTTTCTGAATATTTTGCGGCCCATCAAATCTACTGATTGAAACAAAGGAAATATACTCTAGCTGCTAAATCTAGTGAGCATGAAAGAATTTCTGGGTGGTATTTTACAGAGTGTACCCTGATATTGTCTTCCTCTTTAACAAAGCAGGACACTTTCAACATAATATCTCGTCTACTCAATCACGATGCTGACAAGAAACGTCTGCAGGGATGGTACAGAAACTTATCATGGACGAAACGTTTCATATTCTATCAGAAACAATGAAAGGGACGGCTGTTGACGAAGACCTACTTTTACTTTTATATCATTTCCTTTCTCCTACAAGCAGTACACACCTAAATATGATCTAGCGATTCCACTATAAATGCTATATATAATATTCTACGTCATATAACTATTACTAGAAATATATCACTACTAAAGCTATTATACTTACATAAATCCACTATCCCTTCAAATACCATATAACATTTACACGTAAGCAGTGATGGTTTTCAAAATCTTTTTTCTTTAATATATGCGTACTGTTAACTTTTTAGAGGGGTAGTGGACTTGTTTCTTGTTACATTTTGTCGTTTTACCAAGGCTGAGTTTACGGTCAAATAGCACGGAAAACTATTATTAGTTACCGAATTTAAGGAGTGTCAAGCCAGGTCAGGTTCTGTAAACAACTTCGCACAATTCGAAATACGTTTTGGCTTTAAATAACCAACAAAGGGTTGATAAGCAGTAAAACACAAACACACACACACACACACACACACACACACACACACACACACACACACACACACACAAATCAATCAATTACCAAAACTAAAATGACTAATCAAACCTACTATTTATCCATACGATCAGAGAGGGATTCCTGCCTTTCCGAATGTCATTATACCATAGTTATTAATACTATTGCCCTAAAAATGTCATATCCTTAAAATACCACATCCCTTCTACTACAAATGATATAATATCTCTTGTACAAATGCTCTATTCGTTCCTGTATAAAAGAAATGTCACCAAAAACACAATATCTATAATTGTCATATGGTTCAAAGTGCATATGCCTACATGTGTCATTTCCTTTTTCCTACAAATAGTATATACCTAAGTATGCTATATCGATTCTACTATAAATGCTATATATATATATATATATATATATATATATATATATATATATATATATATATATTGTTCTACTGTATTCGTTCCCGTAAACAATGTCACTAAAAATACAATACCAGTTCTTCTATAAATGACATATGGTTAAAAGTGCATATGCCTATATATGTCATTTCCTTTCTCCCACAAATAACTAAATATGCTCTATCGATTCTACTATAAAGGCTATATACATTATTCTACGTCATAGAACTACTACTAGAAATATATCACTACTAATGCTATTACCCTTACACAAATCTGTTATCATTGCAAATACGATATACCATCTGCACGTAGGCAGTGATGGTTTTCAAAATCTTTTTTCTTGAATATACACGTACTGTTATATACTTTTTAGAGAGATAGTGGAATTGTTTCTTGTTATATTTTAGAGCAGTCGCTTTACCAAGTCTAAGCTTACGGTCAAATAGCAAAGAAATACTGTATTTTTTATTTTGATAGGTTGATAGGCAGCATCCATTTTTTTAATTACGTAGAATGCGAAAAGTTTTCATACCTAGTTAAAATAGCCCTGTAGATTTAGCGTAATTTAAGTGTACAGAAGGTCCTCGGGTTACGTGGTCACGGCACCATCTCCCATCTCCCGGCATTGTTTCCTCACCATCTGTACGCGGTATTGGATTGTACTACGTTAGTTATCTCGTTTGTGTCGTTATTTGGAGGAGGGGAGTTTTTGTCCTTCATTATGACTCCCAAGTTTAAGGCAGACACGTGTGTGTGTTTATGTCGGTGAATTCCGGCCTACGTCGAAAATCATGTTACGTCGTTCAGATCTCCAACGTAAGTCGAGGACCCCATTATAGGAGGGGAAAAGAAGAGAAGGTGAAGTCTTTGAGTGTTTCTTTTGACGCGTAGAATTTAAAATCTGCCCCGCCTCATTGATACCCCGTTTTTATAGTCAAGGGCAAATACTATTTCTTGACAAGGGAGGTAACCATAGATTTCTCCACACAGTTAATGAGACGTTGCGTTCAATTCTCGGGCGAAATATAATAAATAAATAAAAAGTCTCGTTGCAAGTTTTCGTAATTCGCTTAAGATGTTCGTGGCCCTTTGAATATAATAAATTAATTCTCGCGTTAAATCTCTGGTGCTTTGACGTGGATTCAATTGTGTAGACCCTTTCAATATTCTTTACTGCATCGTCTTCCATATTGAGGCTTCTTCGGATATGTCACAGTCGCCATTTTAAAGCTTTTAAAGCACCGTTGACATGTACGAGCCTTTAATACATCCGTATAAATGGGACAAATGTTCATAAATTCCTTCGTAACGATACTAAACTTTCGAAATAAATAGTCAGAAATAGCGAATATGTTACTATTTAAAGTTGTTATCCTCAAATATAAACGAAACACCATCGGAACGAAGAAATAGCTAACTAATACAAGACGTAGTTTCGTACAATTCATCGTCGTTCCTGCTTTGTTGGTTGTGCCATGATTCACAGCGGTGAATACGTATTTATTTTTGAACACACTAATTTTTTTGTTGTTTTTAATAATTTCATCCAAATCATGTTAATAAAGCCACTTAGAAGCAAGGGATTACTGAGTTTAAAATAAGAGAAAGGATTATGATGAAAGAAAACATTATTGATATTATTATTGGGAGAACACTGAAAAAACAGGAAAATAGAGGAAAACATTGACATTTAAATTTCTGAACATGAAAGCTGACTGAAAAGCAAGATGCCTGAAGAGAAGAAACTGTTAGCATAGAACTTACGGTTATATATAGCTGTTTCATCTGTACAGTGATGAAAACTTGCCGCTAATCGTGTAGTGCGTTTAAATTTATAACGTGTACTAAAGATCACCAGAACAATTACAATGAAAATATTTAAAGAAAAGGCACAGGTAATCTACGTCATGACTGTGAGAAAGTGACTGAAGCCGAGATGCCAGCTCAAGATCGATAACATTACAGATTCTTCTTTGTATTTTATCAAGAATCTCTAAATACATAGTATAGCACCATATCTGATGTGGCAGCAATATTCAATGGAGGCGACGAATGGTAGACTTATAAATGTGCAAGATAGCTTCTAGCGAAATGAAAATGTCTAGCAGGACAGAGTGCACCATCTTTCCTAGCAGCAGGCCAAGCAATTGATTCAATATAATATTTCATGTTAGACAAAAACGTTAGCCTGAGAAGTCGCAATATATTTAGTATATAAATGAAAAGTATTTACATATAAGACCAGGATTTTCTCCATTTTTTTTTTTTTTGCGTTCTGATCGAGTTTAGTTGCTCTGAAAGCTCACTATCTTGAACCGAACTTGAAACGTGCCTGTGAATCAAAAACATGTGTTCGACTTTAAGAGTAATCGACAAAAAAAAAAAAAAAAAAACTACGATAATATTTCAAGGTTCTCAGCAGACACCTGAAGAAGTCCAATCAAAGTATTGAAACATGAACGCTTTTGTGTAGCGAATTCAATATGTTTTTTATTATAATCTCTTAGAAAAAAAAAAATATTGCTCTATATTGAATTGAGCACTTTTTTTAAAAGTAAATGCTACGAACAGTGGAATTTTACTTCCTCTGTTCTATCTTTCATTTGGTCTCTCTCTCTCTCTCTCTCTCTCTATATATATATATATATATATATATATATATATATATATATATATATATATATATACATATTTCAATTTCGAAAACTTCATTTTAGAAATGTTTCGCCAGTGAATTGGCATAATCAGAAAATGAATTTTATTTTAAGCAAACCTACATTAGTGAGGCAAAACGTGATTCACGTTGATCACACGTAACGTGATTTTTATTTTTAATTTTATCGTTAAAGAAATTAGAATACAACTAACTTACATTCAGTTTTATTGTATTATATTTTATTATTTTTTTGTCATCATGCATTGTTTCAACATTATTTAAGTAAAAATAAGATGCCCCCCCCTACACACACACAGCGAATTTAACTTTTTACGGAATTATTAATCAAACACATTATATATTTATTTGTGTGTAAACAGGCATATTCCCTGCATAAAAAAATGTTGCTAGGTTTTGAAAGTTAGACCAACGGTGACAGCAACTCAAGAAATGTATACAATTGTCCCTTTTTAGATCAGTAAAATGCTCCCCCGTTCATGGTTCCTGTTGTAAACTATAATTTATAATTCACCACTCTTTCTCTAGTAGTTTCGTCCTCAAGGTCAGGATTAGTGGCATCTAACAGACCTCCCACCAGGGAGATATACTGTCTTGAGCCCCCTGAAGCTTGGGCTAATATTCATTGAATACCAATCCCAACCAGAAGGTCAGGATTAGTGGCAACTACCAGTTCGCCCAGGTCGCATCCGGATATAACACAAGGTCGGGGTTTAAAGTCGGTCTATCGGCCGCACCGTGCAAAAAAATTTGGCACTTCCCCTTTTGGAGACGCCTCAGGCACTGGGCCATAAATCCGCCCCCCTCCCAAGAGAGAGGTACTGCCTTGGGGAAGACTCCTGGAGCTTGGGCTAATATTCAAAGAATACAAATTCCAGCCAAATGTCAGGATTAGTTTAGCCGCCATCTGTACTAATTGCCATTTATATGGTGTATATTTGGATATGAATACAACAATACCTAAGTGCTGGATATATTTAATATTTGCATCCGTCAATTATGTGTCATACGTGATACACGCTTAAGCGACCATGTATCTTTCGATATATGACTGACGAGGCAGATTTTTTTTCCCGCAGTAGGTTGCCATTTCTTTCTGCGGTAGACCAGTTGCCATCCAAGGCTATAGAATCCGGTCTGTCCTGCTATAGATAGATCAGACAGTCAGTTATGTGCCATGCGTGATACACGCGTAGGCGATCATGTATTTTCCGATACATGACTGACGAGACAGATTTTTTCCCGCGGTAGGTTGCTATTTCTTTCTGCGGTAGACCAGTTGCTATCCAAGGCTATAGAATCCCACCTGTCCTGCTATAGATAGATCAGGCAGTCAGTTATGTGCCATGCGTGATACATGCTTAGGCGACCATGTATCTTTCGATACATGACTGACGAGGCAGATTTTTTCCCGCAGTAGGTTGCTATTTCTTTCTGCGATAGACCAGTTGCCTTCCAAGGCTATAGAACCCGTTCTGTCCTGCTATTTCCCCATAACTAGGGGTAGAAGATTATTCATACCTTTTCCAAGTGTATTAGTACGTAAATGAATGCAATGGATTCGACTGGCGAAATTTAATTTTTATATACCAACAAAACAATATTTAGAAATCTAAATGCAAATTATTAATAAGTAGAAAAAAAAATAAAAATAAAAATAAAACTAACAACTATTTTTCCTTATTTCGAATTTCTAATACAGGAAGACATCAGACCTATATATGATGCAGTATATAGTCCTGACTAATGAATGAAAATATTTCGCGTTACTTACACCCTATCAGATTAGGCTGGCTGTTTATTTATATTGCCATTTATTTATTTTTCATTTTTCCCATTCTGATATTTACATTCTCTGTCTGAAGTCTTTCCTTTTCCCTTGGAGCTTTCCCCTTAACTTCCATTCTGTCCATTAACATGAGACAGTTGCTCTCATTATGTAACCATTCATTTGTAATTTTCCTTTCTTATTTATTCCTACGTATATTCATTCTTTCCTTCACTACTTCGCCAGCATTACACAAAATGAAAGGCATTGTCCACAAACGAAGGAAGTCGATAGGGGAAAAAAAAGTAATTTACAGTCTTCCTTCTCTACCTTTTGGCATCTACATTACATTATAAAAAAAAAAAAAAAAATTTCACGAACCACTTATTCTATTCATTCTCGCCCAAGAGAACCCAATCACCTATTTCCAAATAATACTTCTACATATTCTCATACATCCTCCGTTATTTGATATTCAACCCTGCACATGCGCGCTGGAATATCTTAGCTTATACACATGCGCACTTTTGAATATACACGTACGACGTGCTTTAAGACATATTTTTGTTCAGATCACTATTTCAATGAATTTTTCGCATTCGATAGGAGCTAGTGCGGGTTCTCTGCGTCTGAATCTTCCATTAGCTGGCCAGTTTGGCTTTCGTTAGCTTTCATAACACAGTTACCTATTCGTGTCTGATTGAGACGAAAGAATAGAACGCTGGGTACAAAGCTTCGACCGCAAATAATCGATACAGACGCCACTGCAGAAGAGAAAAGTAAAAATTATGGAAATGTTTTACTGTATCCTTTATTTTTTTGGTTGGGATCTATCTATATAAAATATTCTCATTTTCGGTCACATAAAAAATCCGCTTGGCTACAAGTAAACGTATTATCACGAAGTTCTAAAATCAGTTTATTAATAACTATGGTATATGAGTGGGATAATGACATTCGGAAAAGTATGAATCCATCTCTGATCGTATGGATAAATAGTTGGTTAGATTGGACTTTTTAGTTTTGTTAATTGATTGATATTTTTTGTGTTTTACTGCTTATCAACCCTTTGTTGGTTATTTAAAGCCAAAACATAGCGTGAAGTTGCTTACACACCCGGGTTTCCCACGAGGTCTCCTAAATACTGACCTGGCTCAACACTGCTTAAATTCGGTAATCTGACGAGTATCATTGTTTTTCTGTATTATTTGACCGTAACTTTAGCCTTGCTAAAGCGACCACTCTAAAATGTAAAAAGAAACAACTCCACTAACTTATTACAAAGTATATAACAGTACGCGTATATTAAAGAAAAAGATTTTGAAAACCATCACTACCTACGTGTAAATAGTATATGGTATTTGCAGGGATAGTGGATTTGTGTAAGGGTAATAGCATTAGTAGAGATATATTTCTAGTAGTAGTTCTATGACGTAGAATAATGTATACAGCCTTTATAGTAGAATCGATAGAGCATATTTAGGTATTTGTAGGAGAAAGGAAATGACATATATAGGCATATGCACTTTTAACCATATGACATTAATAGAAGAACTGGCATTGTATTTTTAGTGACATTCCTTTTATACGGGAACGAATACAGCATTTGTACCAAGGATATATCATTTGTAGTAGAAGGGATGTAGCATTTTAGGGATATGCCATTTTTAGTGCAATAGTATTTGTAGAAAGCTTGTAAGCGAAAGAGTATGGTTTGGTTTGGTTTGTTTTACGGCATATCATCCACAATGGATTATTTAATGCCGACAATTTTTACTGCTGGTAATATTTTCCTTAAAAATATATAGCTAGTAAGATTATCCTTCATAGTTAATAATTATAGTTAATAATTTTCCTCCCAAAATGTGTCGTCGGTAATATATATATATATATATATATATATATATATATATATATATATATATGGTAATATTTTTATTCAAAAATGTATTGCTGGTAACAATTTTGATAAAGTATTTCTGGTATTAAAACCTATTTTTACGCTTTCATAGTGTTTTGACCCTAGTTTTTTGGGGGGTGGGGAACTATTTACCCATAGCTGGGATCCTAACAGATGCTACCACCCAGGGTGAACCTGGAAACATCAGCAATTAAGAGATGGTTCCACGCTCCTCAAAACCCCCTGATCAGAGGCCTTGCAGTTGGACGTAGTTTATCGACTTACCCAGGACAAGAAATATGGCGTTTTTAGGGACATGACATTCGAGGTAGAAGGGATATGAAATTTGAAGAAGCGATATGACATTTTTATGGAGAAGTAATTTGTAGAAGGATTATGACATTTTAGAGATATGGCATTCGTGGTAGAAGGGAGATGAGCTTTATAGAAGGTGTATGACATTTTTTATGGATATGACATTTGTAGAATGAATATGACATTCTAAGAGTTATGTCATTTGTAGAAGGAATATTACATTTTTAGGGATATGGCAATTTTAGGGCAATGGCATTTGTAGAAAGGCATGTGGTATTCGTAGCATGGTTATGGCATTACTTTTAGAGATATAGCTTTCGAACTGGAACGGACATGTTGTTTCTAGCAGAAGGGAAATAACATTTTTATTGATATAGCATTTGTAGAATGGATATGACATTTTAGCGATACGACATTTGTACGAGTTGATATCGTATTTGTAGAAATAATATAGCATTTGATACGATATGGTATTTGTAGAGTGAAGCATTTGAAAAAGTGATATTCTTTTCGTAACGTTACATTTGAGAAAGAATCTATGAAACCTGGTTTAGTCCAATGCAACACTGAAATTTACATCTTTTCTTCGATTTAATCAAATATATGCTGGCTGACGGGCGTGACTAAATTCAATAATTTTTGTTCCTGAGCAATATTTCGCTTTCGTAGTTAAGAACTAAAGACGTTCTAGGCCAAAAAAAAAAAAAAAAAAAAAATTATCAGTCGAGTAGGGTCCTGGGAATTCTTAGTCATTGCTTTGAGAATGCATATCGAAATTCCATAAATTTAAAATATTTTTTGCCCAAATATATTAAAAATTAGAAGAATACGAAAAATAACAAATAGCTATTTTTCGACGTTCTCAGTTATTGTGAGCGCTTCGTTATATACGGAATAAACGCATGCGCAGTGTATATATATATTGAAATCTAAATTTCACATTTTTATCCGACTCACGCACCGGAAGATTAACTCTGCATTGGAACTAGAAAAGTTTTAAGTAAAGAGAATAATCGAAAAAGAAAAGAAAAAGAAAAAAATAAACAGATACTGTAAAAGTTAACGAGCTGCTTGAATGATTCGGCTAAATGGTAGTTATTTCAATTAGGTTTTAGAATGCCAAATGAAAAATGGATCTCGCTAACGAGTGACATGAGATTTGTGGAGAGAAACAATAGTGCGGTTAATGTGTAAGTGGCAAAATACAAATGAAAAGCCCGTGTTTTGTTTGAAGACTGAATATTTTATTATATTTATTAAATTGTTGGAAAAAAATTCTCATTTCCGTAATGGTCTTGGATTCTAGCGTTAGATGTTTTTTTTTTTTTATTTTAGTGACCGTATTTTAAAAAAAATATCTACGTCATACTGTTGTAACATGTCTTGGAATCTCGACTTATGTAGATATCCGTTTGCACGCTAGATAGACACACAATATTCACTTCTAAAAATTATTCTTACTATCAAAATATGTTTCGTCTTTACACCCTTGTGCAAATTAATTGAAACAACCGCTTTAGTTTCCATTATTTCACCATGCGGTGAGTTTTAGACCCACTGGAGTGACAGGGTGTGATCGATTTCTATTTTTCCTCACATTAGGTCATTTGCAGTGGTTTGCGGTAATATGAATCTATTTTCAGGGAGTATGATGAAAATTCTTTGGCCTTGAAAAATATTGCGTCATCTGTGATTGCATCAGATTTTTATCACGCCCAGACACTATTGTCTCGACTGTCGATTAATTGTCCTGCGGCCATTGTCTACGATGGACCTTACTCCAAGGAAGCGTAAGAAAATTGTAAGGATGCACGAAAACACTGCCAAGCCTTAACAGGGAGCAAAATAAAATAATACAGATTGATCCGGAAATTCTCTTGATTTAAATCCAATCGAGAATCTGCAAGGAACGACTTCGTGGAATGGACATACGAAGTACTAACGTGTGCATTTGGTACAGAAACGTAGAACACACACACACACACACACACACACACACACACACACACACACACACACATATATATATATATATATATATATATATACAGAGAGAGAGAGAGAGAGAGAGTCTGGCGATGAGGTCTTATAGATTTACAGTTGAGGTGGCTCGATGTAACCGTAAGTTCTATGCTAACAGTTCCGGTTCAATGCCTTCCAGCAAACTATGATCGTAAAAATTTAAATGCAATGTCAATCGCTATCTACTGTCCTGCTGATTCTTTTGCTCTTGTTCCTTTAGAATGTTATCTAATTCTTCCACACCAGTAACCCCTTGTGTCTTAGTGGCTTTACTGCCTTGCTTGAAACCAAATTAATCGTTCGCACATCACTAATTTACAGTCGCCTCAAATTCATGAGTTTGTCGAAAGTGTATTCACATCAAATCGGCGGAATAATATTCAAAAGCTATTAAATAGCTGACTGATGAGTGCCAACAAGTCATTGCAAAGTCGCCTGAGAAGACGCAATGTTATGCGTTGAAACCCGACGAGCAAATTTGTAGCGATTTTTACATGTTGTTTAAATATCCTAAAATAAATAATATTGCTTTAGTCTGTATTGAGCCCAGTTTTAAATTAAAAGCATGAACGTTTTAATTGTGCTCTATTCCTTCTCATCTTACCTGTATATATATATATATATATATATATATATATATATATATATATATATATATATGTATGTATGTATGTATGTATACAATAAATGAACACGTAGAGCAGTATAAGATATACATTTTTTCGAAAATCAACCTTCTTGCTACAGCGTTTTCTCTCAATTTGGTATCGCCATGTAGTATAGAAAAAAATCACCAGCCAATTATCACAATTTACGATCGTTGCAATGCGTTTCGATAAGTAAAGCGTTCTCTAATTAAAATCAAATTCATGAGTTTGTCGAAATTGTATTCACATCATACGGCGGAATTATATTCAAAAGCTATTGAATAGCTGACTGATGAGTGGCAACAAGTCATTGCAAATAATGGGGAATATGTGAATATGTTATAGAATAAAAGGTAATTAAACTTTATTTTGTGAAGAATGAAGTTGATAGAGAAAACAGAAATTATTTATGACTCCATCTAATATATCAGGACATCCCATAAATACTGTCCGAATTTTACCTTTTTTTTTAAATGAACGAAATTTAAAGAGTATTTTATAATGTCTAATGGAGCTGAACATTATTTTTATGTTGCATTTAAACTGATCAAATTTTATTTCAGAGAACAATAAAATTAAATTTTGGTTGATTAAAACCCTGCTAACATGGAAGTACCCAAGAATCATTTGAGGCACATAATACTTTATGAGTTCAAGAACGGAAACTCAGCAACCGAAGCGGTTAGAAACATTCACTCAGTTTATGGAGAGGAATGTGTGAAGGAAAGAACTTGCAGAAGATGGTTTGCAAATTTCAGAGGTGGAGATTTCATCCTTGAAGATGAAGATCGAACCGGACATCTAGTTGAGTTTGATGAAAAGCTT
>CAHIKZ030003692.1:2027500-2065000 GCA_903632075.3 Acanthosepion pharaonis
ATTATAATTGTTTCCCCAGCCTTTGTCTACATAATGTGGAATGAAGGATTGGAAAACTTAACACTCACGAGGCATACTGGGGGGCAAGAGAGATAGGGGACATCAACGCGCAACCTACCTGAAAAGTTTGTTGGAATGGATGGCAGAACTGGGAAAGGGAACCTCAGCAAAGGTTGAAAAACTATTAAAGGCCACAAGAAGAGTAAGTTGTGGAGAGCCATGATCGCCCATGCCTTGAAAGAACACGGTGCATGGAAGAAGAATGCAGATTTTGATTTGTGTGAAATAAAATTATTTTTGCTGATAACATCGTATAATCGGCAATTTTGCTGATAACCTCGCATAATCGATACTTTCGATGACAACGCTGGATAAACGGCGGATAATAGGCAATTTTACTGATAACGTCGGATATTCGGCAATTTTGCTGATAACGTCGGATATTCGACAATTTTGCTGATACCCCGGATAATAGACAGTTTTGATGAAAATGCCGGATAATGGGCAATTTTGCTGGGTAACACCGGATAATCGGCAATTTTGCTGATAACGCCGGATAATCGGCAATTTTGCTGATAACTCCGGATAATCAGCAAAACATGTCAAATCAAAAAAACATTCTAAATTGTCTTACTTTCTGTCGGTATGTTCTTCGGCTTTACTTATACCTACTTTGTATGTGAGATGCGATTTGTGAAAAGGACTTCGATGCTTTTTTATTCCGCTGCCAACGTTTAGCTCTCTAAAAGATCATCCGAACAAATGAAAAAGAAACGTTATTCTGTCAAATTTGATACTTCGAAACGCAGTGATTACTTTGAACAACAAATAATTAATAGACTTTAAAAGTAAAAATCTGAACCAACCAATTATGCCTAGGGAAATGAACCGGGTTCAGGATGACAGAAGATGGCGATTGACGTTGTTTAAATTTTTGAATATTGTAATTATTAGGGAAGCCAGAAACCGGAAGGGTGTTCCACAGGTGAGAAGTACGATTAAAGAAACTGTTATAATAGAAGAGGCGGTTGCATCTAGCTAGTTCAATAGTAAGACGGTGAGACCTAGTTACCAGTCGAGTAGAACGTTTAAATTCATGCAGTTGAGGCATCAAGGAGGAAAGCTTATCTGCACAGTTGCTATGAAAATATATGTAGAAAAGACAGAGGGAAGCCACGCCACGTCGGCGAGAAAGCGACTGCAATCGAAATACCTGGTCAGGATCGATTAAATTACAGATGCTTCTTTGAATTTTGTCAAGAATCTCAAGAAGTGCAGCAGGAGCACTAGACGTGATATGGCAACAGTATTCAATGCAGAAAAGAATGGTAGGTTTATAAAGGTGTAAGATGGATTCTGACAAGAGAATCTTCTGGCACGGCACAGTGAACCGACTTTCTTTATCAATAAACCTAGCAGTTGATTCAGGATAGTCGCTTCAGTTCATTTCAGTGAAAAACATGAGCCCAAGAAAGCGTAGAGTGTTGCTCTCCTGGAGTTTAACCAGCCACACACACACACATACACACGCTCTCTCTCTCTCTCTCATACACACACACACACACACACACACAAACACACACACACACATATATATATATAAATTTTTTTTTTGTGTGTAACAACTGAGGGGCAGTTTTTTGGCCAGAGACGCACAGAAGCAGACCCCATTCACGTCGACACGAAAAAAGCTACCGCGTTAGCAAACTAGAAAGAGACCAAACTTAACAACGGTGAAACAGTTCACACTAAGAATTAAATTCTAACTATTTTTTGTGTGTAATAATCCCATTCTTGCCCAGACTCTGAAATTATAGATCTATAGACTGTAAAGGATTACTCAGAGCTTCCAAAGTTTACACAAAACATATTGTATTTTGTGAACTTTTGCAGTAAAAAAGAAAATTTGGTTGTAAATATATAACATCTATGAGGATAATATACGGATATCTTTCGTGGGTTGTTTATAAATTGTACACTGTTCAATTATTAACGTTAACAATAATCTAATTTAAATAACAAAATTGTACTTGGATTAAACGAAAAATACTTAGAATATAATATATAATATAATGCTTCTCACCGTCAATTTTAGCGGCACGGTACCCTAATATATATATATATATATATATATATATATATATATATATATATATATATATATATATATATATATATATATAGGTATCAGAATAATTTTAGGAAAATCTATGACAAAGTGGAAAAAAAATTGTATGACGCGTTTCGTCCGTTAGGACTTCAGCAGTCTTAAGTAGTGTTTACGTTGATGTGTTTACATATGTGCAAGAAGGAGAGGGGGCGCTGGTATTTTAAGTGTAATTTCTGTTTTAATATAATTTTTGTGCATATAATTTAGCCTAATTCATTTAGATACTTTCTCTTTTTGGTTATTTTTTTATTACCTTTTATTATTAAATATCCCACGGTTATCATAATAGAAGATCTGAATGGTTAAAAGAACCTGGACGTACATTTACTGCAGATGATCGGATAATCTGGCGGTTGAATCAGTTTCTATAGTTTTTCGTCTTAGTAAATTGCTTTCTCTTCTAATTAAAGAAGCATATTTACATCAAAATTATATGTACCGGCTGTAACAGTAAAATTGTCCAAATCCTGTAACAGCAAAATTGTTCAATTGTTAGATTAAAATTTGAACCGTTGCATCTTAGAAATGATTAAATATATATTACTGGAATTCTCCGAGGTTTTTATAACACTCTTAGACTTTGAACAATAAGAATGTATTTAGCTTTAAGTTTAAATAATGATACTTCTTGCTGTTATGACCTCCTGATCCGGTTTTCTTTCTGGACTGTACCTTCTTTTTAAACTTATTTACCAATCTCTTGATGGTTCTTGAATAGACTTTGAAGAGGGAAGCCTGTGTAGGAATGTTACTGAAGGCCAGAATGATCTTTTTCCTCTCAGCATTGCTCAGTTGGGAAGACATAGTGGGGCTGACACAAAACGATTTTAATCTGTTCTCTTTCTAGCTGAATAACTCACAGGGTTTTTAAGTGTTTCTTAGGACAAATGTCGACAAGATGGCTAAACGTTTTATCAGAAAATCCGAAGAAAAGAAACTCAATAAGTTTAGTGATTTTTAGATATTAAAAATCTTGTGGGATGGACAATTATGCTGTTATACGCTTTGGACAATTTTGGTGTTACACTTGGTATATATATATATATATATATATATATATATATATATATATATATATATATATATATATATATATATATATATATATGTATAGGTAGGTAGGTAAGTAGGTAGTTATGTGTGTGGGTATTCTAGTATATGTATGAGGTGGGTGTTTTTTCTGGGTTTAAAATTTCCTTTCATCTTTATCGTGTAAAATATTTGAAATTTGACTCATGTTCTTTCAGTGAGGCTCTGCTATACAACAGGGAACTATTGCCGCCATTTCTTTTTGTATTGGTTATTTACATATAATCAAGTGTCTAGAATGGATGACATTGGTTGTATATTGAGTTCATAACGCTTAATCATGTAAGCATATATGTAATTAATATTCAGTTTCGTCTTTCCATACTTTCAAGCAAATACTTTATCTGCCTCTGTGTTCTTGAATGCAAAGATTAGTGTATATGGGCGTATGTTCGAGGGAAGGTTTATCTGGTATGTTGCATGAAACATAGTTTTCTGCCTGTATGCACACGGATAGATTGTAAAGTGTGTCTTTATATTAAGCTGTTGTGTACACTATTATTCTTGCCTTTCGTTTCAATTGTTTGCATGGAAAACCATACATATTTACAAGTAACGCACACGATCACATATATATAAATATTATACATCGTATACTTAGGCGTATATCATTTATTTAATTGTGTTCTATTAAACTGAACGTAGAGATTAACTTGTTATATTAAACTGAACGATCACGTGATGATGATAGAACATTTGCTTATGTTTATCCTGGTGTCGTCATCACAATCAAACGGAACTTAGTGAATGAAATTCCTTACAAGCAGAAACTCATAAAGACATTAACTGTCCGTTCTATTTACAAGAATCAGAATTATATATATATATATATATATATATATATATATATATATATATATATGCAAACAGGTTTGGTTAAATAATTTACTCATATCAGGTCGATTTATCTTGGTTGCGATCCTTTCAAGTTCACGGATTAATTTTATGGTAGCCTTAAAAAATTGATTAATACCAAAATTTTCGTTCAAATTCCTTGGGAATATAACGATTTAATTCAATTTTATCTGAAAGAAAATTCTTTCTTAATAAATTTTCTAAGGCAACCAAGAAATGAATCCGTGAACTTGAAACCAAAATAAATCGATATCTTTAAATTATTTAACCAAACTTGTTTGAATGATAATGTCCTGCCTATATATATATATATATATATATATATATATATATATATATATATATATATATATATATGTTGTTACTTCAAACGTTATTTTTAGTGGATACCTGTACTTGATTAGAATGCCCTTTTTTGTTGTTTTTTTTAAACAGTCTTCATTTTTCGTTTACCTGTCAGCGCATTTGAAAAAGAAAAAAACGTAATAAATTAGGGTCTAAAAAAAGTTGGTTCGAAGTTTTCTCAGATGCATTTGCAAGTAGACGAAGTAAACACGGTTTAAAATAAACGGATCGTCTACTCAATATCGCGTATCCACTAAAAGTAAAGTTTGATGTAATAAAAATGTGTCGGCTTGAAAATAATTACCCATTGATTCTCTAGAAATATATATATATATATATATATATATATATGTAATAAATTTGCAACACTCTGAAGTACGAAGTTGAGGCTGTCATTCTTTTTTTAATCAATCCAATCCAGTGTCGTAAATGAGTCCAGCGCAAGTAGGCTTCATGTCATCGAGACGCATACAGACTCCATTTGTTCAATGAGAACCGCCTAAAAGGGAACAAATACTTGGCTTTCAAGCGGCTTCATTGAAATCTTGAAGAATTTTAACGAAAACATGGATTTTTTGAGGTATCGATACACGTGGATCAAGTTTTGTATGGCGACCTACCTAAGCCGCAGGCCAATATCAGTGTATAGCAAAGCCAGTTGTGGCAGATCGTACGGCCTTCACACCACAGATCAGAATAAATACGATCTTAACAATGAACTGTTGTGATTCGACTGGCTGAGATTTGCCAGTGTCACACTAGATTTGTGTACATCTACACTAAGGTCGTATGATGGTCTCTTATGTTCAATGATAGAAACAGATTATGTTATCATACAGCCGATAATGGGTAGCGGTTCGGATTGAGGAATCAGAGAACCAAGTTCGAATCCCCATCGAATCCATTACATATACTTACGTGCTAATAACCTTGGGAAAGTTATTAATCCTCTTCTTGCCCCAGCTATGGGTAAATAGCAGGGAAGACCGGGTTCTATACCTTGAATGATAACTGGTTTACCGCAGAAAGAAATGACTACCTCCTGCGGGAAATAATCTGCCTCGTCAGTCAAATATCGAAAGATACATGATCACCTAAGCGTGTATCACTCACGGCACATAACTGACTGACAGCTGATGGCCATTGTATCCACAAGGAGGCCTGAGGAGAGACAAGTGTCACAGAATATTCACCTTTTTGAGTCACAAAATTAATTCTTGTCATCATGATACACGGCAGCGTTTCTCAAGATTTAATTCAGAGCGCACTTGTGGAATAACTAACACTCTGGGAATCACTTTAGATTTTAGGAAGGAACAATTAGTCATGAAATTTGAAAATAGGAAATTTTGGTTTAGCATTCCCAAATAAGATAAGAGGTATAGTTACCATATAAAGGGATTTATGAAGAATTTGCTATTTTCTGTAGAGGCCGATAATGCTTGATTTGAATCCATTGAGGAAGGTAAACAGAAAAGAGATTATCCATTCGGTCTTAAAGATTAAGGAATTAATCATCCACTTTAAAATATCAAATGAAAAAAAATTTGGATTAGACATGGAAGCCATGAGCATGGTGTCTCTAGCTTTTTTTTATTTTTTTAGTTAATTCGTCCCAAGTAAGGGGACAACGTCACTAAGACGTAAGGGATTACTGAGCGTGAAAGAGAAAGAAAAAAATAAAAGGAATCGGAAACCCAATCTTTAACAGAAACAAATGATAAACCTTTCATAAGACCTGGAAGGAGGTGAACCGCCTGAATTTAAAAATAAAGATTATTTTTTTTAAATACAGGGTGGGGCAGAGGAACTTGCTTATTTGGAATATCAATTAAAACACAAGTAATGCTGGTATACATGTAATTCTTTGAACTGCAACTAGTTCAACATTTAAATTTTATTTTCTACGAGTTTTAAAGATGATATCAGTAAGATGGCGTCCATTCTTCTCTATACACTGAGTCAATGTTTTGGGGTGACCTTGCTGTTCGTGGGAGGCCAGGTTTCTTTTTCTTTACATCACCTGTTTCCCTGAAGTTGTTTACCCATGAAACAATCGACTGCCGGCCAGGAACACGACAACGGGGGGCAATATTGAAATGTCTACGGAATGCACGTTGCGTTGCGACGATTGAGCGACCGCTTGAAAAAAAAAATGCCTCAACAGCGAAAGCGCGTTCCAACTTCGTCCACTCCATGATGCTCACTGGGGTTCCTGAAAAATGAACAAAAAATAAATAACGCACGTTAAGAAGCAAACTTTAAGCCCCACCCTCTTAAATAAGTCCATCCCTACCATCCTTGGAGCAACCATCGCTTTAGGGCGCCAAATTTAAATAAGCAAGTTGCTCTGCCCCACCCTGTATAAAAATAATTCATAAATGACACTTCTGTTACTTTGGAGCGCAACTGGCCATATTTCCGGGCGCATCTGCTGAAAAAACAGGAATCTAGGGAGACAATTTAGAACTTCATCTGTGACTTTAGTGTTTGCGGAAAGAATACTGCCATCGTGTACACTGAAAAATGATTGATTTCTATTACGATTTTTCTGTTGCGGAAGGATATTCGTTCACATGATCAGAGTGCTACTCAAGACGTTGTGCGAAGTTGTTCGACAAACTCCCTGGTCAGAATAATCGCCTGAATTGTCTCCACCATTGATCATTATGGCACGTGGTGAGAGAGTACCTAATTATTGCAGTTAGTTTACAGCAAATCTTAATCTACGGCGTCATCAGATCAAAAAAGTAGAATAATGTATACTAGTTATGAGAGGACATTCAAAGATTGCTACCATGTAACCCAATAACACCTTCCGCATTGACGGGTCATTTTAAACTCGTTCTCTTACAAGACGTTTCTTTTGAGGAAGGTAACTCGACACTAAACAAGATTGAAAACAAGGCCAGTAAATGAGTGGATGAACCTTTCTTTAGGGACAACATTTTATTTCAAAATTATGCCCCACCCCGTACAAGGCTCAAGGGAATGCGAGGGGGAGAAGAACTTGCATATCACTAAGGGAATGAAGTTGGTTCGCTAGCAGTGAATTTTAAGACTTTCATTAGGTGTAGTTAATCTGAAATCTCTCCATGGAAATAGCAATAGAAGAGCGAAAGGCTTGCGATTTCTCTTCTGTGAGAAAGATATTTGTAAAAGAAGAAGTCACGTACTTTCTAGAATTATGTAAGAAGTTGGGTAGTTTTTGCCAGGATCTTTAGTAATGGACCATAACTATGAGTTCCATTTGCGGTCATGATTAAAACTGAAATAAGAAGTTTCTTATTTATTTTCTATATTATCATTGTAAATCTAGTGAGATAAAGGTCTAGAGATAAGGCAGGAATTTTGACTATCAAAGAACGCACGAGTGATCGATGTAGATCGTCAATGGAAGAATCATTTGTATGAAGGCATAAAAGAAATAAAAAGTAAATCTCGTGGGCGGACATTGCAGAGAGAAGTAAAGGAAATAAGTGGACTGAGTTGATGTCAAATCTCGTTTTGATCTCGATTAGTATCGTACAGTTGCGTGGATGACTGATTGTTTTTCTTAGTCAATCTGACGTCTGAAATGGTGATGGTAATAACTAGCAACGGGGAAAATGATTCATTTTTTGTTTAATCTGACATTTTTTTTTTTACAGTCCTTTTTATTCTGTACAAGGCCCGACGGCCGCTCAAGGTAGAATTTTAAAGTGTAAGAGGAACAGTTTATACAGATATATGTGAAAGATAACGTTTAACCTTAGACTTGAACAGGTTAACATGGTAGCGATCAAGAAGACAACCTCTTGGGTTTCGGTTACACAAGGCAATGGTTCCTGGGAAGAAACTGCTTGAGTAGAACTTACATCTCACCAGCGGAATACGAAGGGAATGAAGCTGGTTGGCTACTAAGTTGCTTGGTATGCCGGATCTTAGTGAATTTTAGGAGTGGTGGAACATTGGAGTATAGTAAATCTGAACTCTCTCCATGGAAATAGCGATAGAACAGCGAAAGGCTTGCGACGTCGCGTCTGTGAAAAAGGTGTTTGTAAAAGAAGAAGTTACGTACTTTCTAGAAAGATATAAGAAGCCGGCTAATTTTGTAAGGATCTCTAGCGAAGGATCGTGTAGATAAGTTGCATTTGACGTCAATATATATATATATATATTTACAATGATGTTCATCTTTCATCCTGAGCCTCTCAAGGTAGAGGGTTACAGAGTAAGAAAAACAACCCTAGACTCGAACAGGTTAAGATTGTAATGATCGGGGAAGCATCATCTTGGGAGTCAGATCCCCAATGGAGTTGTTTATAGGAATAAGCTGCTCGAATGGAACTTACTTTCCCCAAAGGAATGCGAAATGAATGAGGCTGGTTCGCTACAATGTACGCAGCATGGCGGCTCTTATCAGTAAAGGCCAGTTAATATATTATAATTATGACAGGACATTCAACAAGTGCTACCATGTAACCCAATAACACCTTCCGCATTGACGGGTCATTTTAAACTCGTTCTCTTACTAGACGTTTCTTTTGAGGAAGGTAACTCGACACTAAACAAGATTGAAAACAAGGCCAGTAAATGAGTAGATGAACCTTTCTTTAGGGTCAACATTTTATTTTAAAATTATGCCCCCCCATCCCCGTACAAGTCTCAAGGGAATGCGAAAGAGAGAGAAGAACTTACATATCACTAAGGGAATGAAGTTGGTTCGCTAGCAGTGAATTTTAGGACTTTCCATGGGTGTAGTTAATCTGAACTCTCTCCATTGAAATAAACTGTAGAACATCGAAAGGCTTGCGATTTCTTTTCTGTGAGAAAGAAGAAGTCACGTACTTTCTAGAATTATATAAGAAGTCGGGTATTTTAGTTAGGATTATTAGCAATTTGAAGTCAATATTTTTTTTACAATGAGGTTCATCCTTCACCCTGAGCCTCTCAAGGTAGAGGGTTACAGAGTAAGAACAACAACCCTAGACTCGAACAGGTTAAGATTGCAGCGATCGGAGAAGCATCCTCTTGGGAGTCGGATCCACAAGGCAGTTGTTTATACCAAGATGTTGCTCGAATAGAACTTACCTTCCCCAAAGGAATGCGAAGTGAATGAGGCTGGTTCGCTACAATGTGCGCGGCATGGAGGCTCTTATCTGCAAAGGCATGAACTGATGGAACTCTGGAATGTAACTAGTCAGAAATATTTAATAGAATAGCGAAAAGGTTTTGGAAGTAAGGAGTGGAGTTCATCTGAACACTTTCCATGAGAATAGCGAGAAACTTGCGATATGTCGCCTGTGAGATAGATCAAAATTGAATAGATGGAGTTCCATAGATATGTATGCCGCCTGTGCAGTGGTGACGTAGCATCGGAGGGTGGAGGGCTAAAGAGACTGACGCCAACAGCCAGAGGGTGGGGCGTTTTTTCCTCCCCCAGTGTAATCAACGGTCACGTGTCCGGGACGAAGGCGAGCTTTCAAGTTGTATGATATTTACTGCGGTTTGACCTGGGGAGGGATGGGCGTCGTCAGATCTACTTATCCAAGACACGCTACACGTGAGGGGTTACCTCTCCAACTTCCAACCTAAATAAGGAGAGTGAAGTGTGATCAGTTGCTGTGACTCGACGTTCACATCTGGTCATGAAGCAAATGGTGGTCATGATGATGATGATGAAGGTTGGTATAGTGATGTTCTAAGCCCGACTTAGATGTGGCACAAGGCCGAAAGTATGGGGCACCCAGTGAGGATCGAACTCACTACTCAGTCCTAATTGATCTAGCAAGACAAGCCTTCTAATCATTACACCACGTCGAGGTGCCCAGAATGTTGGTATATGTCATCAGTATGTTAATACATGTGCTTAAAAACGTTTGATGTACCTCTAATTTGAGAGCCTGTGTACGTATTGGATTCTATATATTATCATTAGTTCTAATCCCTAATCCAGCTATATGGCGATTAAATCTTGAATAAACTGAATCGAATGTTCAGGGTGTTGCAATTTTATTTTCTGTCAGTATATATATATATATATATATATATATATATATATATATATATATATATATATATATATATATATATATATTCTTATTCTGTAAATCGTTGTTCGAGCGATGTAGTTTTGGTTTTGTTTTTGTACATAACGATAAGTATGCTTGTGATTCAAATTTAAATGCAGATTTTCATATTCTATCACGTGAATTACAATGAAAATATTTTTATATTTGCTTTATTATTCGGAGGATCAGCGCGCCCATCTTTGCTTTATTCACAGCGTTTCGGATGTTTCTCTGTCCACCTTTCTTCAAGTGTCTGTTTTCATGGAATCCTTATTGAATACACGCAAGTAGATTATTCTGATTGGCCATGCTTAAGCGTAATTGACAAAATTCTAAACAAGCAGGAATTGATAGAAATTCTCACTAAACAATATTAAGAAGAAGATGAAAAACGACAGAATAGAATTAAACTAAGCCAGAAAATACACAGGGTGTGGCAGAATAACCTCCCACATATATCTCTCACATGAAGGTATGACACTGATGCTTCATCTAGCTAATGTCTTACCATTCTGTGGCGGGGGGGTATTTCTGTCGTATTATTTATATGCAAGTCAAAACTAGGCAAAACACGAGTAATAAGGAAAGTATTTCCCAAAATAAGTATTGTGTTCATATGTAAAAGGGATACAGTCAAGTGATGATTTCTGAATTCAAAGAACAAAAATATGGGAGCTGAGACTAAGAATTACCTATTTTTATTGGTTAGAAATAAATCCCAACATTCATCTGTAGGATTTCTTTATAAATTTGGGGAGGGAAACTAAAACCAGCAAGAACTAATATACACCCGTTTTAATGGATATTAGTGTCGCTTGTTCGTTTATTCATTTACATAGCAAATCCAGTGAGTGAATTCATAACTTTCAAGGGATGCGATTTGTATTCACTAATGTTTAAATCCACTAGGCTATGTAGATTCTGTCCCTGTGTATGGTAGTGCTGAAAAATCCTATAGTTTGGACCAGTGGAAGAAACCGGCATGCGACACAAAGATAAATAGAACTGGTGAGTATTAACTGATACGAGTTATCTCCCTTAAGCATGGAAAACAAAAAGAGAACGGTGTCGCCACGTTGATTGAATAAAAGGTTCAGTCTAAAATTTAAAATTCCAATATAAGTATGAAGACAGACATTTGAAGAAGGTCGAGGAGTACAACGAATAAAGACGCGCATGCTGGTTCGAAGAGAGACATAATAATAATAATTTGTCTTTTCAAAAATTCTATCAAAAGACTTTTTTTTTCTATTGAGATGCAAAATAATGTTATTTCTATATCATTACATTACACTTGATCATTCATTATTATTTTTCCAGGTTTTTTTCAAAAATTTCTTTATATATTTTATTTCCTTATTTTATCTTGAATTACAACTGTATTTTATAATCATAATTATTTTAATGAACGGTGTTTAAGTGTATGTTGAAATTTCTTTCAATGCACCCCATTTTTGTGATCAGTGATTGTACTTGCTAATTTCTCAAGAAACGCATTTCCTTTATTTTCTTGTGGATTGCAAACGAGGCTGGCTAAAGACGAAATGACAAGCACTTGTCTCCTCGAAACAAGGACATATTTACTACAAAATCTGTATGTGTATGTATGTACGTATGTAAATATAAATAGTAATAATAATAATAAATATACATTGTTCCTCACCGGTAGTACAACTCTGAGATTGCGTTGTGCATGAAACCCTGCTACTGGTTTTATATATATATATATATATATATATATATATATATGTGTGTGTGTGTGTGTAGAGATATTTTTTTAAATTGTAATAATTTTGGGAGGTTATAATTATTTACTGATACAAGATCTACTAATTAACCCATAGCTGGAGGGGGAGAACAGGTGGATTCATAACTTCACCAGGAGTACTTGGGCGTAAGTTAATATAACGAACCCGATTGGAATTGGAACTCGGCTCTCCAATTTCCAATTCAGGACCGTTACCCATTACACTCCATGCACATCCGAGCCCACACCACCTTGCCACTACAAATCGGGTCACCCATAAGTAGTGACTTGGCTCGACGTTGCTTAACTTCGATTATCGTACTAGATATGGCCGTAAGCCGTGTACGTGCTTGTGCGTTTGTGTGCGCGCGCCTGAGTGTATGTATGAGTGTGCGCGCGCTCAAGCGTGTGTATATGTGTGTGCACGTATGCGTATGTGTGTATGCGTGCGTGTGGGTGGGTGCGCGTATGCGTGTGTGTGTATGCGTGCATGTGGGTGTGTGCGCGTATGCGTATGTGTGTATGCGTGCGTGTGGGTGTGCGCATGCGCGCATGTGTGTATGCTTGTGTGTTTGTGCCTTTGCTTATAAGTATATGTGAGGGAGGGGGCGCACGCGCCTTTGTATGTATGTATGTATGTATGTATGTGTTGCAAATAATACAATTAATTCTTTATCAGTCATTATTTTTATTATTAAAAACGTTATTTTATTCATACAAATATTTATTTTTAAACATGGTTAGTTAGATATCCTCGCCTGGCTAATATGTAGATTCCCAGGATAAGTGAACGCAAATTCGATCCTTGTCGGAACAGTCTCCGAGCCACTACACATGGTCCTGTCCGCAGAGTTCGATGTCAAATGAAATTCTTTTTAGCCGGTAGACGTCGGAGAAAACGGATAATCTTCAAATATAGCAATAGTTATCATTTAATGATAATTAATAGGAGATTAAGGTTGTGATCTGACTGGGAGAGGGATGGGCTCCGCCAGGCATACTCTGCTCAGAACCTGCCATGCTACTTAAATTGAAAAAAAAACACTCACATTCCCTCCGTATTCCATCTTAATCTGTTCAAATCTAGAGTTATCCATTATCTTCCCCTCCTATCCGTATAAACTACACCATAACGAAACCCTCTACCACGTACAAGGTGAACCTTACTGTAAAAACGAATGTATTGCTCTCCAATTTTAAATGCAGATATTGACACGTAACAATGACATGTGGATGTGGGGTAGTGAGGAAATGATAAAAGATAAACGGGTTGCAAGTACTGCATTTAAATTTTTGAAGATTGTTGTTATCAGGGAAACAAATAAACGGGGGGGGGAGTGCGAGAAAAAGAACAGTTGGCGTTACATTTAACTACTTCAGCAGTAAAAGGATGGGACATAAGTGCCAATCTAGTGTCACACTTAAATTCATGTAGTCGAAGCACCAGGGGAAAAAAGCTCGTCAGAGCAGTTGCCATAAAAATATTTGTAGAAAAGACAGAGGGAAGCCTCGTCACATCTGTGATAAAGTGACTGGAGTCGAGATGAAAAATCAGCAGCGGTCCCAGACCAGATATGACAACAGTATTCTATGCACGGACGAATGGTAGATTTGTAAATGTGCAAGATGAACTCTGGCGAGAAAAAAAAAAAAAACTTCTGATATGACACAATGAACCAACTTTCCTAGCAGGAGATGTAGCTACTGATTCAATGTAGTCGTTCCAATTCAGTCAATTGAAAACATGTGGCCAAGAAGGCACACTGAGACGCTCTCCTGAAGTAGAACATCAGCATGCTGATGGCGGACAGGAAAGTTTCTCCATGGTGAATAAATGATAGCAGTATCTTTTTAGAGGCATTAAAATTTACCAGCCATTTCCTGCCTAAGTTAACCGCTATTTGGAGGTCCTTTTTCAAGTGCATCGGCCAGGTTAACTTTGTAAGCTTTGACCAAGTTTCTGTTGAGACAGAACTAAATGGTAGTTTCATCTGCATAAATGCCTACTTGGGAACTGATGATCTCAGGAAGATCATTGATATCAGAAACAGCATAGGATCCACGATAGAGCCTTAGGCGGGCACCCGCGTTCGTGTGAAAGTATCTGGAAGAAAGCTCGTTCAGAAGGACTTCCGTTTCCCGATTTGATAGGAATGATTGGATTAAATCGAACAATCATCCTGTAATGCTTGTGACAGGACCCAAAGAGTTGTGAGTTCAATACCTGGTTAAGGCGGTAGAGAAAATGGAAAGGGGAATTAACAGAAGATAACTGATAACTGACATCCATTAGACATGGCACGTGGAACTAGAACAGTCTAACCCAGCAAGTGAAGTAAAGGGTTCAGTTCGACATTCCAACCACCTGAAGAAAGCCGGTGAGAACAACGGCAGAAACGCTGTGATAAATATGGCAAGAAAGATGAGGACGATAGACCGAACAATGTAAATATTATTTGTTTTATATCAATTATTTTGCACACGGATGTAGTTTCTGGTTGATAATTTTGTAAGGAAACTCAGGACCAAAGACAAGTTTTAATTATATGAGGACTAATAATACAGTAATAGCAAATATCGTAGTTCAGTGTATCAATGCGTACGACACAACGTTAAGCCTTCGACCCAATTTGCGACCTGTGTTCCTATGAGTAGACGTTTTACTCATGTTGAATGAACAAAGTCTATATTCAGTAATTAGTGCAGAGAAGTTCGGTTGTCTTTCTACACAACATAAAGACAATAAGTAAATAATCTAATCAGTTTTTGACTATGGCAGATAATGTAGTAGAAATGTACTGGATGAACTATTAACTATCTGGAAAATGAAATTGGTGATCCGAATGCATACTGTCACACTAATGCCTTTGGTAAAAGTATTGGTGCATTTCTTCATCCCTTAGTTATCAGTAAAACAGCAGAACAGACTTGGTTTTCAAGCCTTGATTGGACAACCAGTCTAGGCGAACGAACTCCTTGTATTCACAACGATGATGAAAGCAACGGCAAACTTCTCTTCCTCTATAACAGCAAGGGTTATGCTCTGTCAACCTCTTCTTTTGTGTGCTATGTAATTTCAGGACTCGGGCGATCATGGTATGGTACACCTTCCTCTCGTTTACTCCTCTGAGTAAACCTTTACCGCCACTCGTCGTCCTTGTTCTGCCATCGATTCCGTCACACCAATTAAATAGGTAACTCATTAACTCCTTTTGATTCTCTAGTCTACAAATATCCTATGAGTGTTAAACTTGCCGTACCTTTTTTCCCCTTTAGGTGTCCTACAAATCACTTTTTCTGATTGAGAAGATAATTTTCATTGTTGTTCCTATTTTATTTAAATCTTCATCGCTTACATATTCTGTTCAGATGCTAATATATTAAAAAGAAGCTGTGGAGAGCGATGATTGTTTTCTTCGTCTCGAAAAATGTCACGTAAGGATAGGATATAGCTAAGATTGATTTGGTCTGGCACAGGGCGGGCCTCAAGTGTTGCAAATAATTGCAACCGAAAGTACTTCTGTCGTATCGTTCAATTATAATACTTCGTTTTTTTTTTATCAATACAACCAAAGAAAGGTTGATAAAGCCACTAAAAGTTAAGAGGCTACTGGGAGTGAAAGAGAATGAGCAGCCTTTAAAAGGAACCGGAAAACAACATCCTAAACAGGAAACAACGTATAATCCTCTATTCCTGTTCTAAAGACAAAGGAAGAATGAAAACCGAACGATAAACGAACCTCGCTAGCACGTACGTTGCGTCTTGCCAATAGCTCATAAATTAAATTCTGTTCCGTTTTTGATCGTGATGAAAGACAGAAAAAGAGATGCTGTTTCGTTTCAATGAGAGAGAAAGAAAAAAGAAAGAAGAAAGAAAAAAATTGGACAAGATATTCAAAGGGATGTAGATTTCATAATCGATTTCACAAAGCTTCATAGATGTTCAATAATCGCACCATCTGTGACACGACACACGTCAAGTCGGTAGTCCAACTCCTGCCAAACACGTTGTAGCATGTCTTGCGTAACATTTTACAGCGCCACAGTGATTCTCTGCATAACTTCCTCTAGGCGTGTAGGATGAGGTAGGTATATAGACCTGTCATTTCACATAGTCCCATAGAAAAATTCAGAAGCTGTCAAGTCAAGTGAACGTCGTGGCTATTACAACAGCACATTGTCATTATCACTGACACGCCCGATCCTTCTTGCTGGTAGATTCTCATTCTCATTAAGATATGTCTGCACCGTCAAATTTTGTAAAAATCTGAGAACATTTGAGCAGGAATTGGCTATGTTATTAGACTAGAAAATGATGTCAGTTTTGGGTGATACCCTGTATATCGTATTTCATAATCACGCCACATCTTCGAGAAAACGCGAGACTATCTAAAAGCATACTTTTTTAAATCCTTAAGATCCACTTATTCTCTAAAACAAAAACACATACTGTTAGAAAAATGCATTCATCAATAAAGCATTAATTCACATTTTAAGCATTGTCTTGGCATGTATTTTATAAGTAATACCTGAATATTTGGAATCGATATCAAATATGGCCGAAATACCATTTTTAACATTCACTGCTATATTCAATTAATGTGGTTTTGCTAAATGTGGTAGCATTGGGAGATTAATTATTCGTGTTACTTAATGGAAACCTATTTGTATTCATTTGTACATATATAACACGTAACAATTAATGTTTGTGTATGCTGGGAAAAATTATGTGATATACAAATAAACACAAATGAATATGTTTGATACGTTCACATAGAAGGAAATGCACGCATGCGCACAACAGATAGATATAGACCAGATGGGCAAACATAACACTTTCAATAGATATAAGCATCTAATGAATTTCGTCGTAAATTGGATTATTGATTTTGATTATTCAAAGGTTCGTCTACTGTCCTGTTCACACGCCTTCCCAGTCTTTTGAACAAGATTAGAGGTTTGTCTTTTGCGGTCCCTTCTAAAGTCTTCACATTGTTTTTCACTCCAAGTAGCTTCTTGCATCTTAGTGACATTATCGCCTTGCACGCGCTGAAATGATTAAATATAGCCAGTACGTCTGGCAAATAAAAATCTTTCTATTTTAGTTATATTTTTCTTATTTAATTTTTTGTTTATTTAAAGGTTTCTCTTTACGCATATTCCCGTATATTGTCCATGCATTAGGCCAGTGCTTCTCGGTATTCTTCATCCCATGGCCCATTTTTTTTTTCAAAACATTTAAATGGACCATTCTTACTTTTACTTTTAGGCTGTTCAATTTGGTACAATATTCATTGAAAAGACAAAGTAGGCTATTCACACTTTCAAAATCATTTTAGTAAACAAGGATAAACAGGATAACGAAATCAATTTTGATGATGCAATTCAGTCTTAGTCCATTCAGCTAGTGATTATCTTGATCTTGGTGTTTCTGACACAAGATATCAATTTTGATGATGTCATTCAGTTTTAGTCCATTCAGCTAGTGACTATATTGATCTTGGTGTTTCTGACACTAGATATCGTAATCAATTTTGATGATGCCATTCAGTCTTAGTCCATTCGGCTAGTGACTATCTTGATCTTGGTGTTTCTGACACAAGATATTATAATCAATATTGATGATGCCATTCAGTCTTAGTCCAAACAGCTAGTGACTACCTTAATCTTGGTGTTTCTGACAAAAGATATCGTAATCAATTTTGATGATGCCATTCAGTCTTAGTCCATTCAGGTAGTGACTACCTTGATATTGGTGTTTCTGACACAAGATATCATAATCAATTTTGATGATGCCATACAGTCTTAGTCCATTCAGATAGTGACTATCTTGATCTTGGTGTTTCTGACAGAAGATATCATAATCAATTTTGAGGATGTCATTCAGTCTTAGGCCAGTCAGCCAGTAACTATCTTGATCTTGGTGTTTCTGACACAAGATATCGTAATCAACTTTGATGATGCCATTCAGTCTTAGTCCATTCAGCTAGTGACTATCTTGATCTTGGTGTATTTGACACAAGATATCGTAATCAATTTTGATGATGCCATTCAGTCTTAGTCCATTTAGCTAGTGACTATCTTGCTCTTGGTGTTTCTGACACAAGATATCATAATCAATTTTGTGGATGCCATTCAGTCTTAGTCCATTCAGCTAGTGACTATCTTGCTCTTGGTGTTTCTGACACAAGATATCATTATCAATTTTGATGATGCCAGTCAGTCTTAGTCCATTCAGCCATTGACTATCTTGATCTTGGTGTTTCTGACACAAGATATCATTATCAATTCAGATGATGCCATTCAGTCTTAGTCCATTCAGCCAGTGACTATATTGATCTTGGTGTTTCTGACACAAGATATCATAATCAATTTTGACGATGCCATTCAGTCTTAGTCCATTCAGCTAGTGACTATCTTGATCTTGGTGTTTCTAATACAAGATATCAATTTTGATGATGTAATTCAGTTTTAGTCCATTCAGCTAGTGACTACCTTGATCTTGGTGTTTCTGACACAAGATATCATAATCAATTTTGAGGATGCCATTCAGTCTTATTCCATTAACCTAGTGACTACATTGATCTTGGTGTTTCTGACACAAGATATCATAATCAATATTGATGATGCCATTCAGTCTTAGTCCAAACAGCTAGTGACTACCTTAATCTTGGTGTTTCTGACACAAGATATCATAATCAATTTTGATGATGCCATAAAGTCTTAGTCCATTCAGCTAGTGACTATCTTGATCTTGGTGTTTCTGACAGAAGATATCATAATCAATTTTGGTGATGCCATTCAGTCTTAGTCCATTCAGCCAGTGACTATCTTGATCTTGGTGTTTCTGACACAAGATATAGTAATCAACTTTGATGATGCCATTCAGTCTTAGTCCATTCAGCTAGTGACTATCTTGCTCTTGGTGTTTCTGACACAAGATATCATAATCAATTTTGAGGATGCCATTCAGTCTTATGCCATTAACCTAGTGACTACCTTGATCTTGGTGTTTCTGACACAAGATATCATTATCAATTTTGATGATGCCATTCAGTCTTAGTCCATTCAGCCAGTGACTATCTTGATCTTGGTGTTTCTGACACAATATATCATAATCAATTTTGATGATGCCATTCAGTCTCAGTCCATTCAGCTAGTGACTATCTTGATCTTGGTGTTTCTGACACAAGATATCATAATCAATTTTGATGATGCCATTCAGTCTTAGTCCATTCAGCTAGTGACTACCTTGATCTTGGTGTTTCTGACACAAGATATCATAATCAATTTTGATGATGCTATTCAGTCTTAGTCCATTCAGCTAGTGACTACCTTGATCTTGGTGTTTCTGACACAAGATATCATAATCAATTTTGATGATGCCATACAGTCTTAGTCCATTCAGCTAGTGACTACATTGATCTTGGTGTTTCTGACACAAGATATCATAATCAATATTGATGATGCCATTCATTCTTAGTCCAAACAGCTAGTGACTACCTTAATCTTGGTGTTTCTGACACAAGATATCATAATCAATTTTGATGATGCCATACAGTCTTAGTCCATTCAGCTAGTGACTATCTTGATCTTGGTGTTTCTGACAGAAGATATCATAATCAATTTTGGTGATGCCATTCAGTCTTAGTCCATTCAGCCAGTGACTATCTTGATCTTGGTGTTTCTGACACAAGATATCATAATCAATTTTGAGGATGCCATTCAGTCTTAGTCCATTCAGTCCACCTAGTGACTATCTTGATCTTGGTGTTTCTGACACAAGATATCATAATCAATTTTGATGATGCCATTCAGTCTTAGTCCATTCAGCTAGTGACTATCTTGATCTTGGTGTTTCTGACACAAGATATCATAATCAATTTTGAGGATGCCATTCAGTCTTATGCCATTAACCTAGTGACTACCTTGATCTTGGTGTTTCTGACACAAGATATCATTATCAATTTTGATGATGCCATTCAGTCTTAGTCCATTCAGCTAGTGACTATCTTGATCTTGGTGTTTCTGACACAAGATATTATAATCAATTTTGATGATGCCATTCAGTCTTAGTCCATTCAGCTAGTGACTATCTTGATCTTGGTGTTTCTGACACAAGATATCATAATCGATTTTGATGATGCCATTCAGTCTTAGTCCATTCGGCTAGTGACTACCTTGATCTTGGTGTTTCTGACACAAGATATCATAATCAATTTTGATGATGCTATTCAGTCTTAGTCCATTCAGCTAGTGACTACATTGATCTTGGTGTTTCTGACACAAGATATCATAATCAATTTTGATGATGCCATTCAGTCTTAGTCCATTCAGCTAGTGACTACATTGATCTTGGTGTTTCTGACACAAGATATCATAATCAATATTGATGATGCCATTCAGTCTTAGTCCAAACAGCTAGTGACTACCTTAATCTTGGTGTATCTGACACAAGATATCATAATCAATTTTGATGATATCATATCAGTCTTAGTCCATTCAGCTAGTGACTATCTTGATCTTGGTGTTTCTGACACAAGATATCATAATCAATTTTGATGATGCCCTTCATTCTTAGTCCATTCAGCTAGTGACTATCTTAATCTTGGTGTTTCTGACACAAGATATCATAATCAATTTTGATGATGCCATTCAGTCTTATGCCATTAACCTAGTGACTACCTTGATCTTGGTGTTTCTGACACAAGATATCATTAATCAATTTTGATGATGCCATTCAGTCTAAGTCCATTCAGCCTAGTGACTATCTTGATCTTGGTGTTTTCTGACACAAGATATCATAATCAATTTTGATGATGCCATTCAGTCTTAGTCCATTCAGCTAGTGACTATCTTGATCTTGGTGTTTCTGACACAAGATATCATAATCAATTTTGATGATGCCATTCAGTCTTAGTCCATTCAGCCAGTGACTATCTTGATCTTGGTGTTTCTGACACAAGATATTATAATCAATTTTGATGATGCCATTCAGTCTTAGTCCATTCAGCTAGTGACTATCTTGATCTTGGTGTTTTTGACACAAGATATCATAATCAATTTTGATGAAGCCATTCAGTCTTAGTCCATTCGGCTAGTGACTACCTTGATCTTGGTGTTTCTGACACAAGATATCATAATCAATTTTGATGATGCTATTCAGTCTTAGTCCATTCAGCTAGTGACTACATTGATCTTGGTGTTTCTGACACAAGATATCATAATCAATTTGATGATGCCATTCAGTCTTAGTCCATTCAGCTAGTGACTACATTGATCTTGGTGTTTCTGACACAAGATATCATAATCAATATTGATGATGCCATTCAGTCTTAGTCCAACCAGCTAGTGACTACCTTAATCTTGGTGTTTCTGACACAAGATATCATAATCAATTTTGATGATGCCATACAGTCTTAGTCCATTCAGCTAGTGACTATCTTGATCTTGGTGTTTCTGACACAAGATATCATTATCAATTTTGATGATGCCATTCAGTCTTAGTCCATTCAGCCAGTGACTATCTTGATCTTGGTGTTTCTGACACAAGATATCGTAATCAACTTTGATGATGCCATTCAGTCTTAGTCCATTCAGCTAGTGACTATCTTGCTCTTGGTGTTTCTGACACAAGATATCATAATCAATTTTGAGGATGCCATTCAGTCTTAGTTCATTCACCTAGTGACTACCTTGATCTTTGTGTTTCTGACACAAGATATCATAATCAATTTTGATGATGTCATTCAGTCTTAGTCCATTCAGCTAGTGACTCTCTTGATCTTGGTGTTTCTGACACAAGATATCATAATCAATTTTGATGATGCCATTCAGTCTTAGTCCATTCAACTAGTGACTATCTTGATCTTGGTGTTTCTGACACAAGATATCGTAATCAATTTTGATGATGTCATTCAGTCTTAGTCCATTCAGCTAGTGACTATCTTGATCTTGGTGTTTCTGACACAAGATATCATAATCAATTTTGATGATGCCATTCAGTCTTAGTCCATTCACCTAGTGACTACCTTGATCTTGGTGTTTCTGACACAAGATATCATAATCAATTTTGATGATGCCATTCAGTCTTAGTCCATTCAGCTAGTGACTATCTTGATCTTGGTGTTTCTGACACAAGATATCATAATCAATTTTGATGATGCCATTCAGTCTTAGTCCATTCAGCTAGTGACAATCTTGATCTTGGTGTTTCTGACACAGAAGATATCATAATCAATTTTGATGATGCCATTCAGTCTTAGTCCATTCAGCTAGTGACTATCTTGATCTTGGTGTTTCTGACACAAGATATCATAATCAATTTTGATGATGTCATTCAGTCTCAGTCCATTCAGCTAGTGACTATCTTGATCTTGGTGTTTCTGACACAAGATATCATAATCAATTTTTGATGATGCCATTCAGTCTACCTTGATCTTGGTGTTTGCAAGATATCATTCACCTAGTGACTACCTTGATCTTGGTGTTTCTGACACAAGATATCATAATCAATTTTGATGATGCCATTCAGTCTTAGTCCATTCAGCTAGTGACTATCTTGATCTTGGTGTTTCTGACACAAGATATCATTATCAATTTTGATGATGCCATTCAGTCTTAGTCCATTCAGCCAGTGACTATCTTGATCTTGGTGTTTCTGACACAAGATATCATAATCAATTTTGATGATGCCATTCAGTCTCAGTCCATTCAGCTAGTGACTATCTTGATCTTGGTGTTTCTGACACAAGATATCATAATCAATTTTGATGATGCCATACAGTCTTAGTCCATTCAGCTAGTGACAATCTTAATCTTGTTGTTTCTGACAGAAGATATCATAATCAATTTTGATGATGTCATTCAGTCTTAGTCCATTCAGCTAGTGACTATCTTGATCTTGGTGTTTCTGACACAAGATATCATAATCAATTTTGATGATGCCATTCAGTCTTAGTCCATTCACCTAGTGACTACCTTGATCTTGGTGTTTCTGACACAAGATATCATAATCAATTTTTGATGATGTCATTCAGTCTTAGTCCATTCAACTAGTGACTATCTTGATCTTGGTGTTTCTGACACAAGATATCATAATCAATTTTGATGATGCCATTCAGTCTTAGTCCATTCAGCCAGTGACTATCTTGATCTTGGTGTTTCTGACACAAGATATCATAATCAATTTTGATGATGCCATTCAGTCTTAGTCCATTCAGCTAGTGACTATCTTGATCTTGGTGTTTCTGACACAAGATATCATAATCAATTTTGAGGATGCCATTCAGTCTTAGTCCATTCAACTAGTGACTACCTTGATCTTGGTGTTTCTGACACAAGATATCATAATCAATTTTGATGATGCCATTCAGTCTTAGTCCATTCAGCTAGTGACTATCTTGATCTTGGTGTTTCTGACACAAGATATCATAATCAATTTTGATGATGCCATTCAGTCTTAGTCCATTCAGCTAGTGACTATCTTGATCTTGGTGTTTCTGACACAAGATATCATAATCAATTTTGATGATGCCATTCAGTCTTAGTCCATTCAACTAGTGACTACCTTGATCTTGGTGTTTCTGACACAAGATATCATAATCAATTTTGATGATGCCATTCAGTCTTAGTCCATTCAGCTAGTGACTATCTTGATCTTGGTGTTTCTGACACAAGATATCATAATCAATTTTGATGATGTCATTCAGTCTTAGTCCATTCAACTAGTGACTATCTTGATCTTGGTGTTTCTGACACAAGATATCATAATCAATTTTGATGATGCCATTCAGTCTTAGTCCATTCAACTAGTGACTACCTTGATCTTGGTGTTTCTGACACAAGATATCATAATCAATTTTGATGATGCCATTCAGTCTTAGTCCATTCAGCTAGTGACTACCTTGATCTTGGTGTTTCTGACACAAGATATCATAATCAATTTTGATGATGCCATTCAGTCTTAGTCCATTCAGCTAGTGACTACCTTGATCTTGGTGTTTCTGACACAAGATATCATAATCAATTTTGATGATGCCATTCAGTCTTAGTTCATTCAACTAGTGACTATCTTGATCCTTGGTGTTTCTGACACAAGATATCATAATCAATTTTGATGATGCCATTCAGTCTTAGTCCATTCAACTAGTGACTACCTTGATCTTGGTGTTTCTGACACAAGATATCATAATCAATTTTGATGATGCCATTCAGTCTTAGTCCATTCAGCTAGTGACTATCTTGATCTTGGTGTTTCTGACACAAGATATCATAATCAATTTTGATGATGCCATTCAGTCTTAGTCCATTCGGCTAGTGACTACCTTGATCTTGGTGTTTCTGACACAAGATATCATAATCAATTTTGATGATGTCATTCAGTCTTAGTCCATTCAGCTAGTGACTATCTTGATCTTGGTGTTTCTGACACAAGATATCATAATCAATTTTGATGATGCCATTCAGTCTTAGTCCATTCAGCTAGTGACTACCTTGATCTTGGTGTTTCTGACACAAGATATCATAATCAATTTTGATGATGTCATTCAGTCTTAGTCCATTCAGCTAGTGACTACCTTGATCTTGGTGTTTCTGACACAAGATATCATAATCAATTTTGATGATGTCATTCAGTCTTAGTCCATTCAACTAGTGACTACCTTGATCTTGGTGTTTCTGACACAAGATATCATAATCAATTTTGATGATGTCATTCAGTCTTAGTCCATTCAGCTAGTGACTACCTTGATCTTGGTGTTTCTGACACAAGATACATCATAATCAATTTTGATGATGTCATTCAGTCTTAGTCCATTCAGCTAGTGACTACCTTGATCTTGGTGTTTCTGACACAAGATATCATAATCAATTTTGATGATGTCATTCAGTCTTAGTCCATTCAACTAGTGACTATCTTGATCTTGGTGTTTCTGACACAAGATATCATAATCAATTTTGATGATGTCATTCAGTCTTAGTCCATTCAGCTAGTGACTACCTTGATCTTGGTGTTTCTGACACAAGATATCATAATCAATTTTGATGATGTCATTCAGTCTTAGTCCATTCAGCTAGTGACTACCTTGATCTTGGTGTTTCTGACACAAGATATCATAATCAATTTTGATGATGTCATTCAGTCTTAGTCCATTCAACTAGTGACTACCTTGATCTTGGTGTTTCTGACACAAGATATCATAATCAATTTTGATGATGCCATTCAGTCTTAGTCCATTCAGCTAGTGACTATCTTGATCTTGGTGTTTCTGACACAAGATATCATAATCAATTTTGATGATGTCATTCAGTCTTAGTCCATTCAGCTAGTGACTATCTTGATCTTGGTGTTTCTGACACAAGATATCATAATCAATTTTGATGATGTCATTCAGTCTTAGTCCATTCAACTAGTGACTACCTTGATCTTGGTGTTTCTGACACAAGATATCATAATCAATTTTGATGATGTCATTCAGTCTTAGTCCATTCAGCTAGTGACTATCTTGATCTTGGTGTTTCTGACACAAGATATCATAATCAATTTTGATGATGTCATTCAGTCTTAGTCCATTCAGCTAGTGACTACCTTGATCTTGGTGTTTCTGACACAAGATATCATAATCAATTTTGATGATGTCATTCAGTCTTAGTTCATTCAACTAGTGACTATCTTGATCTTGGTGTTTCTGACACAAGATATCATAATCAATTTTGATGATGTCATTCAGTCTTAGTCCCATTCAACTAGTGACTACCTTGATCTTGGTGTTTCTGACACAAGATATCATAATCAATTTTGATGATGTCATTCAGTCTTAGTCCATTCAACTAGTGACTACCTTGATCTTGGTGTTTCTGACACAAGATATCATAATCAATTTTGATGATGTCATTCAGTCTTAGTCCATTCAGCTAGTGACTATCTTGATCTTGGTGTTTCTGACACAAGATATCATAATCAATTTTGATGATGTCATTGTCTTAGTCCATTCATAGTGACAGTCTTTGACACAAGATATCATAATCATTCATTCAGTCTTAGTCCATTCAACTAGTGACTACCTTGATCTTGGTGTTTCTGACACAAGATATCATAATCAATTTTGATGATGTCATTCAGTCTTAGTCCATTCAGCTAGTGACTACCTTGATCTTGGTGTTTCTGACACAAGATATCATAATCAATTTTGATGATGTCATTCAGTCTTAGTCCATTCAGCTAGTGACTATCTTGATCTTGGTGTTTCTGACACAAGATATCATAATCAATTTTGATGATGTCATTCAGTCTTAGTCCATTCAGCTAGTGACTACCTTGATCTTGGTGTTTCTGACACAAGATATCATAATCAATTTTGATGATGCCATTCAGTCTTAGTCCATTCAGCTAGTGACTACCTTGATCTTGGTGTTTCTGACACAAGATATCATAATCAATTTTGATGATGTCATTCAGTCTTAGTCCATTCAGCTAGTGACTACCTTGATCTTGGTGTTTCTGACACAAGATATCATAATCAATTTTGATGATGTCATTCAGTCTTAGTCCATTCAGCTAGTGACTACCTTGATCTTGGTGTTTCTGACACAAGATATCATAATCAATTTTGATGATGTCATTCAGTCTTAGTCCATTCAGCTAGTGACAATCTTGATCTTGTTGTTTCTGACACAAGATATCATAATCAATTTTGATGATGTCATTCAGTCTTAGTCCATTCAGCTAGTGACTATCTTGATCTTGGTGTTTCTGACACAAGATATCATAATCAATTTTGATGATGCCATTCAGTCTTAGTCCATTCAGCTAGTGACTATCTTGATCTTGGTGTTTCTGACACAAGATATCATAATCAATTTTGATGATGTCATTCAGTCTTAGTCCATTCACCTAGTGACTACCTTGATCTTGGTGTTTTCTGACACAAGATATCATAATCAATTTTGATGATGTCATTCAGTCTTAGTCCATTCAGCTAGTGACTACCTTGATCTTGGTGTTTCTGACACAAGATATCATAATCAATTTTGATGATGTCATTCAGTTTCTTAGTCCATTCAACTAGTGACTACCTTGATCTTGGTGTTTCTGACACAAGATATCATAATCAATTTTGATGATGTCATTCAGTCTTAGTCCATTCAGCTAGTGACTACCTTGATCTTGGTGTTTTCTGACACAAGATATCATAATCAATTTTGATGATGCCATTCAGTCTTAGTCCATTCAGCTAGTGACTATCTTGATCTTGGTGTTTCTGACACAAGATATCATAATCAATTTTGATGATGTCATTCAGTCTTAGTCCATTCAGCTAGTGACTACTTTGACTATCTTGATCTTGGTGTTTCTGACACAAGATATCATAATCAATTTTGATGATGTCATTCAGTCTTAGTCCATTCACCTAGTGACTACCTTGATCTTGGTGTGTTTCTGACACAAGATATCATAATCAATTTTGATGATGTCATTCAGTCTTAGTCCATTCAGCTAGTGACTACCTTGATCTTGGTGTTTCTGACACAAGATATCATAATCAATTTTGATGATGTCATTCAGTCTTAGTCCATTCAGCTAGTGACTACCTTGATCTTGGTGTTTTCTGACACAAGATATCATAATCAATTTTGATGATGTCATTCAGTCTTAGATCCATTCAGCTAGTGACTATCTTGATCTTGGTTTTTTGACACAAGATATCATAATCAATTTTGATGATGTCATTCAGTCTTAGTCCATTCACCTAGTGACTACCTTGATCTTAGTTTTTCTGGCACAAGATATCCTAATCAATTTTATGATGTCCTTCAGTCTTAGTCCATTCAGCTAGTGACTACCTTGATCTTAGTTTTTCTGGCACAAGATATCCTAATCAATTTTATGATGTCCTTCAGTCTTAGTCCATTCAGCTAGTGACTACCTTGATCTTAGTTTTTCTGGCACAAGATATCCTAATCAATTTTGATGATGTCATTCAGTCTTAGTCCATTCACCTAGTGACTACCTTGATCTTAGTTTTTCTGGCACAAGATATCCTAATCAATTTTATGATGTCCTTCAGTCTTAGTCCATTCAGCTAGTGACTATCTTGATCTTGGTGTTTCTGACACAAGATATCATAATCAATTTTGATGATGCCATTCAGTCTTAGTCCATTCAGCTAGTGACTATCTTGATCTTGGTGTTTCTGACACAAGATATCATAATCAATTTTGATGATGTCATTCAGTCTTAGTCCATTCAGCTAGTGACTACCTTGATCTTGATGTTTCTAACACAAGATATCATAATCAATTTTGATGATGCCATTCAGTCTTAGTCCATTCGGCTAGTGACTACCTTGATCTTGATGTTTCTAACACAAGATATCATAATCAATTTTGATGATGCCATTCAGTCTTAGTCCATTCAGCTAGTGACTACCTTGATCTTAGTTTTTCTGGCACAAGATATCCTAATCAATTTTGATGGTGCCATTCAGTCTTAGTCCATTCAGCTAGTGACTACCTTGATCTTAGTTTTTCTGGCACAAGATATCCTAATCAATTTTATGATGTCATTCAGTCTTAGTCCATTCAGCTAGTGACTACCTTGATCTTAGTTTTTCTGGCACAAGATATCCTAATCAATTTTATGATGTCATTCAGTCTTAGTCCATTCAGCTAGTGACTACCTTGATCTTGGTGCTTCTGACACAAGATATCATAATCAATTTTGATGATGTCATTCAGTCTTAGTCCATTTAGCTAGTGACTACATTGATATTGGTGTTTCTCACACAAGATACCATAATCAATTTTGATGGTGTCATTCAGTCTTAGTCCATTCAGCTAGTGACTATCTTGATCTTGGTGTTTCTCACACAAGATATCATAATTAATTTTGATGTTGTCATTCAGTCTTAGTCCATTCAGCTAGTGACTACCTTGATCTTGGTGCTTCTGACACAAGATATCATAATCAATTTTGATGATGTCATTCAGTCTTAGTCCATTCAGCTAGTGACTACATTGATATTGGTGTTTCTGGCACAAAATACCATAATCAATTTTGATGTCATTCAGTCTTAGTCCATTCAGCTAGTGACTACCTTGATCTTAGTTTTTCTGGCACAAGATATCCTAATCAATTTTATGATGTCATTCAGTCTTAGTCCATTCAGCTAGTGACTACCTTGATCTTAGTTTTTCTGGCACAAGATATCCTAATCAATTTTGATGGTGCCATTCAGTCTTAGTCCATTCAGCTAGTGACTACCTTGATCTTGGTGTTTTTCTGACACAAGATATCATAATCAATTTTGATGATGTCATTCAGTCTTAGTCCATTCAGCTAGTGACTATCTTGATCTTGTTGTTTCTGACACAAGATATCATAATCAATTTTGATGATGCCATTCAGTCTTAGTCCATTCAGCTAGTGACTATCTTGATCTTGGTGTTTCTGACACAAGATATCCTAATCAATTTTGATGATGTCATTCAGTCTTAGTCCATTCACCTAGTGACTACCTTGATCTTAGTTTTTCTGGCACAAGATATCCTAATCAATTTTATGATGTCCTTCAGTCTTAGTCCATTCAGCTAGTGACTACCTTGATCTTAGTTTTTCTGGCACAAGATATCCTAATCAATTTTGATGATGTCATTCAGTCTTAGTCCATTCAGCTAGTGACTATCTTGATCTTGGTGTTTCTGACACAATATATCGTAATCAATTTTGATGATGCCATTCAGTCTTAGTCCATTCAGCTAGTGACTATCTTGATCTTGGTGTTTCTGACACAAGATATCATAATCAATTTTGATGATGCCATACAGTCTTAGTCCATTAACCTACTGACTACCTTGATCTTGGTGTTTCTGACACAAGATATCATAATCAATTTTGATGATGCCATTCAGTCTCAGTCCATTCAGCTAGTGACTATCTTGATCTTGGTGTTTCTGACACAAGATATCATAATCAATTTTGATGATGCCATTCAGTCTCAGTCCATTCAGCTAGTGACTATCTTGATCTTGGTGTTTCTGACACAAGATATCATAATCAATTTTGATGATGCCATTCAGTCTTAGTCCATTCAGCTAGTGACTATCTTGATCTTGGTTTTTCTGACACAAGATATCATAATCAATTTTGATGATGTCATTCAGTCTTAGTCCATTCAGCTAGTGACTATCTTGATCTTGGTTTTTCTGACACAAGATATCATAATCAATTTTGATGATGCCATTCAGTCTTAGTCCATTCAGCTAGTGACTATCTTGATCTTGGTGTTTCTGACACAAGATATCATAATCAATTTTGATGATGCCATTCAGTCTTAGTCCATTCAGCTAGTGACTATCTTGATCTTGGTGTTTCTGACACAAGATATCATAATCAATTTTGATGATGTCATTCAGTCTTAGTCCATTCAACCTAGTGACTACCTTGATCTTGGTTTTTCTGACACAAGATATCATAATCAATTTTGATGATACCATTCAGTCTTAGTCCATTCAGCTAGTGACTATCTTGATCTTGGTGTTTTCTGACACAAGATATCATAATCAATTTTGATGATGCCATACAGTCTTAGTCCATTCAGCTAGTGACAATCTTAATCTTGGTGTTTCTGACAGAAGATATCATAATCAATTTTGATGATGCCATTCAGTCTCAGTCCATTCAGCTAGTGACTATCTTGCTCTTGGTGTTTCTGACACAAGATATCATAATCAATTTTGAGGATGCCATTCAGTCTTATGCCATTAACCTAGTGACTACCTTGATCTTGGTGTTTCTGACACAAGATATCATTATCAATTTTGATGATGCCATTCAATCTTAGTCCATTCAGCTAGTGACAATCTTAATCTTGGTGTTTCTGACAGAAGATATCATAATCAATTTTGATGATGCCATTCAGTCTTAGTCCATTCAGCTAGTGACTATCTTGATCTTGGTGTTTCTGACACAAGATATCATAATCAATTTTGATGATGCCATTCAGTCTTAGTCCATTCAGCTAGTGACAATCTTAATCTTGGTGTTTCTGACAGAAGATATCATAATCAATTTTGATGATGCCATTCAGTCTCAGTCCATTCAGCTAGTGACTATCTTGATCTTGGTGTTTCTGACACAAGATATCATAATCAATTTTGAGGATGCCATTCAGTCTTATGCCATTAACCTAGTGACTACCTTGATCTTGGTGTTTCTGACACAAGATATCATAATCAATTTTGATGATGCCATTCAGTCTTAGTCCATTCAGCTAGTGACTATCTTGATCTTGGTGTTTCTGACACAAGATATCATAATCAATTTTGATGATGCCATTCAGTCTTAGTCCATTCAGCTAGTGACTATCTTGATCTTGGTGTTTCTGACACAAGATATCATAATCAATTTTGATGATGCCATACAGTCTTAGTCCATTCAGCTAGTGACAATCTTAATCTTGGTGTTTCTGACAGAAGATATCATAATCAATTTTGATGATGCCATTCAGTCTTAGTCCATTCAGCTAGTGACTATCTTGATCTTGGTGTTTCTGACACAAGATATCATAATCAATTTTGATGATGCCATACAGTCTTAGTCCATTCAGCTAGTGACAATCTTAATCTTGGTGTTTCTGACAGAAGATATCATAATCAATTTTGATGATGCCATTCAGTCTCAGTCCATTCAGCTAGTGACTATCTTGCTCTTGGTGTTTCTGACACAAGATATCATAATCAATTTTGAGGATGCCATTCAGTCTTATGCCATTAACCTAGTGACTACCTTGATCTTGGTGTTTCTGACAGAAGATATCATAATCAATTTTGATGATGCAATTCAGTCTTAGTCCATTCAGCTAGTGACTATCTTGATCTTGGTGTTTCTGACACAAGATATCGTAATCAACTTTGATTATGCCATTCAGTCTTAGTCCATTCAGCTAGTGACTATCTTGATCTTGGTGTTTCTGACACAAGATATCATAATCAATTTTGATGATGCCATACAGTCTTAGTCCATTCAGCTAGTGACAATCTTAATCTTGGTGTTTCTGACAGAAGATATCATAATCAATTTTGATGATGACATTCAGTCTTAGTCCATTCAGCTAGTGACAATCTTAATCTTGGTGTTTCTGACAGAAGATATCATAATCAATTTTGATGATGCCATTCAGTCTTAGTCCATTCAGCTAGTGACTATCTTGATCTTGGTGTTTCTGACACAAGATATCATAATCAATTTTGATGATGCCATTCAGTCTTAGTCCATTCAGCCAGTGACTATCTTGATCTTGGTGTTTCTGACACAAGATATTATCAATTTTGATGATGCCATTCAGTCTTAGTCCATTCAGCTAGTGACTATCTTGATCTTGGTGTTTCTGACACAAGATATCGTAATCAACTTTGATTATGCCATTCAGTCTTAGTCCATTCAGCTAGTGTCTATCTTGATCTTGGTGTTTCTGACACAATATATCGTAATCAATTTTGATGATGCCATTCAGTCTTAGTCCATTCAGCTAGTGACTACCTTGATCTTGGTGTTTCTGACACAAGATATCATAATCAATTTTGATGATGTCATTCAGTTTTAATTCATTCAGCTAGTGACTACTTTGATCTTGGTGTTTCTGGCACAAAATATCGTAATCACTTTTGATAATGTCATTCAGTCTTAGTCCATTCAGCCAGTGACTACCTTGATCTTAGTTTTTCTGACACAACATATCATAATCAATTTTGATGATATCATTAAGTCTTAATCTGATATTTCCTCTTTTGTTGAGATCTAATTTATTTCTTTTTCTGCTTAAAACATCCACAACAGCCGAAAATCCAGATTCCTCCATCCATATGTTAAAGGAAGCAATAATGCTTGCTTCTACATGTTGAAAAATATTTGGGTGTGAGTCCTTTATCAATATGTAAGCAAAGAAACCTTCCTTGTCAATTCTTCTTATTTTCGCATTCACTTTTAAGACCGATAACATTTCAGCCAACTCAACATTTTCATCTCCCGGCTAATAATTTTCTAGGTTTAATAAATATATTTGGTAAAAAATTAAAAAAATATAGCACTGAATAATTCCAACGTAATTTCGAAATTTTTAAATATAATGGATATGTGTGTAATTAAACAAAATACTACATTTTTTAATTCGTCAAAGTATGAATAATTTAGATTCATTTTGGGAAACGGCTACAATTTTTTATGGCTACTAATTCTCCGTGGACCATTAGAAATGCTATGTGGACCACCGGTTAATCTGGACCATGATGAGAAATACTGCATTAGACCTTCAGGTTTAGAATCCTTAATATTTATATTGATTTCTTTTGTTCTGAGCAATTTTATTTGGAGATGTTGACTCAAACCTAGACAATATTGTTAAGGAATATTTTTTTAATAATATTACGGAAAAATGAGAATGTAATATTTACATTAAGTTCAGGCTTTGATGAAAAATTGTCAGACGAATTTAAAAAAAAATATATTGCACAAGGCTGTAGACATTTTGGAATATATTTACCAGTCAAAGATAAATCTTTTAAAATGACACGAGATTTTATCTGTATAATGATATTGCTTTTTGACAATATCAAGAAAAATCTGAATATATTTTGGAATAAAATAATAATAAAAAAAACAACTTTTTTTTGTTAATATTTTTTTTTTAATGTTATTCCAATAATTATTCAGATTTTGAAAATGATCTCTCTTCAGCCCAGTTCTCTTTCTGGTTTATATCAACGTTTTATCTAGGACTATTCTCAGATTGTTTGTAAATATCTATGCAGACGATACCACAAACAGGATAACCAGAACCAGGCAGTTGATCTGTGCGCCAACTTATGCCTATCATCTCAAATTGGCCAAAAAAAAACAGGTTTGCAAATTTCAGTACCTCCCAAACCAAGCGAGTAGATACTGAATTTAATCAAGTCATGATGAACAGTTTCACACTCAATGAGGCCTCTTGTTTCGAACATCTGCTGAAAATTTAAATGTGCAATCCATCCCCAAAGATGCATCCATCTTGATTTCTTTTCCCGCTTCAGAAAGACATGCTGTACCTTTACAAGTATGAGATCAGACTAAAATGGAGTATTTCTGCCAGAATTTCGTTGGAGTTGCTCAATCCACACTTTTCCTTTCGAAATTGCATACACGACATTATTGATCTTCCTCAGACAGCAATGTTGCAAACCTGTCTCTGGTCTATCGCTATTTCCATGGCCAATGTTCCGACCAGCTCCATTGTTTAATGCTCTCTGATCAGTCTTTTGCAACTAGGACCCATCTTGCAATCCCCACGGATTTGAATTACATTAATTTTTTAGTTATTCGTTTGTTAAGACGGGATTTCCACGCCGAAAGTTTATTCACAAGAAATGGATGTTTTCCTGGACCCTACATTCTTAACCTCTTGTTATTATATGGAGGATGGACCAATTGTTGTCTATCCTCCATATTTTCGTAACAATCGCTTCCTACTACTTACTTTTATGTTCATATCACACACCTCACTCAGTAAGACCCTCTCTTGAGCGACCCTTGGGGATGTAATGCTTGGACCCAGGGCTGGATTAACAATTAAGCAAAATGAGCGCGGGCTAATGGTATCAAGGGAAGGGGGGCGGCACATACATTTTTATTATAGGACCTATAGGGGTTGTACGCATCTAAAGAAATAAGTCGAACACGATTATATTGATTTTCTGAGCGTAGCTTAGATGTGGCCCAAGGCCGAAAGTGTGGGTCACCCAGTGAGGAACGAACTCACTTTTCAGTCGAAAGTGTTTTAGAGAGACAAGCGTGCTCACCATTACACCACGCCGAGGTGCCCGTAAGTGATTTTCAAAGAGTTGCTTAGATGTGACACAAGGCCGAATCGAACTCACTACTCAGTCGTAATTGTTCTAGCAAGACAAGCTTGCTAACCATTACTTAACATATATAGTACTTGATGCGACGAGCCCATGTACTGTGCGACATAGACCCGGGAAGCGACTTATACAAGAACCTATTCACTCACAATATACACGCTCCAGCCTTGGTATCATGGGGTGTGGTACTATAATTTACAACATTTGTTCGAAGGAAAGTTAAATAAGACTTGTATATCCCAAACATTGTTCAAGCCTACGACAGCAGAGTAATTCCATCCATGTGATGCCCATATTATTCAACATGCTCAGCAAGATGTCCAAGCATCTCAGTGGTAGGTAGGATCGCCATTCTTTTCCCTCCATGCAACCCGTTTAATACTTGATGTGACGATGATTATCATGTTCATTTGGCCCACCTAGAATTAGAAGGCCTACCCGTATTTAATATCAACAGCTGTCGTTTTCATTGCATAAGATAGGCTGATGATATTTTACTGATAGAAGACTCAGAAGGAAGGCTACAAAAGATCCTAAGACATGGAAGCAAAAGAATGTGAGAAGAAAAAATAGCTATTAAAAGAGAGGATATATGATCGTCAGCATGGAAGGAACTTCGAATTGGAGACATGTGAGACAAGCAGGTACAGAGATTTAATTATCTGGGCAGTGTAAAAACGGAAAATACGGCACAGAGAAGTGGAGGCCCATAGGAACAGCGAATTATGTCTTCTAAACAAATTGTTAAGTCATAGGAGTCATTGAATAGGGATGACGAGATGACTGCTGAAGTTCTATGCCATACATATATTTCTGTATGAAAGTGAGTGCAAGACAATTTCCCTTCAGGTGAAGAAGAGACTGGAAGCAACAGTCATGTGATTCTGCAGCTGGATGTTGGGAATACCATAGACAGAATATGTGTCACATGAGGAAGTTTTAAAGAAATTGAGACCCAGAAAGAAAACTCTTACTCTAAATCAAAAAGAGACTTGATATTTCGTAGATTTATAAAGATGTAAGATAGATTTTATCGGGAAAAATTGTCTAGCATGACACAGTGAACCAAGTTTCTTAGTAGCAGATGTAGCAATTAATTCAATATACTCTTTTCACTTCATGTCAGCGGAAAATATTAGTCAGAAAAGGGGCAATGAGGCACTCTCCAGGTGGTTAGCATCAGCCATGCTGATAGAAGGCATATATATATATATATATATATATATATATATATATATATAGTAATACTCGTTTAGAAAAAACCTCAGATAGTTCAACTTGTAGATATGTCAAAACAAATCGGTACCCGAAGAAAAAATTGGAGATAAAATAAGAAAGTACGAAAAACATCCGAACAGAACGAAACAAATCGTCCAGTGCCTTAAGTCTTTAGTCCAAAAAAAAAAAAAAACAAGCGAGTAGTAAGACTAAAACGTAGAGTGCTCACTACGCTAAGTAGAGCGAGAATAACTAAAATAAATCTTAAAGATCCAGGAAAACCTACCTAGGTTTCACATAAACGGATCTTCAGGTAAGCTTACCCTGAAAATCCGTTTAGGTGAAAACCTAGGTAGGTTTTCCTGATCTTTAGGATTTATTTTATTATATATATATATATATATATATATATATATATATATATATATATATATATATATATATGCCAATCAACAGGCACAATTAAAAACTGACCATGCTGTTAAGATATTGAACTTCTTCAGTAATATAACATATGCGGGAAAAATTTACACTCGAAAGACTAATTTCACTTAATTTCTTGGTGAGAAAAAAGACACGGCGTTTCGAACATTCAAGTCTAATTTAATATATTTTATCATGATGCTTCTATTTGTCTAATCTCCCGGATATATATATATATATATATATATATATATATATATATATATATATATATATATATATATATAGTTTATGAAAAACTATGTAATCCGTATGGGTAAACCTAAGGAGGATAAAATCCAGAGAGTTCAATGTAAATCCAGAGCAAATAATTTAAATAAAAACAGACCACTTTAAGTTTCCATGTAATAAATTTTTTCACCACAACCCTTTTAAAAGAACTGCGGATCATCAGACTTTACTTCCAAACAAAAGAACATCTTTGACGGGCAGTATTAAAAATATGTAAATTAACGAAGTGAGGTGGCTAAGAGAGAAGAAATGAGTGAGTTAGCAGATATTGACACATTTAAACGGTTAACTTAACGGATGTTATATATTGATATCGAAGGGGTAGAAGAAAAAAACCCATAGAGAGAATTAGAGAGAAGGAAGTTATGAGAGAAAGTATCACTAATTTTCTTTGAAAAAAAAAAGGCTAGAAA
>CAHIKZ030003692.1:2070000-2087500 GCA_903632075.3 Acanthosepion pharaonis
TAAAGAATATACTTTTGTGCTAATCTCAGGTTTCAATGGAATTATTTAACCATTGAATATATGTATAAAATAAATAATTAAATTATCTGTGGAGGTATAAATTGTTATGGCTTTCAAAATAAAATATATTCAAAATATTGGGTAGTCAGATAAATTCGTCTGTGTTTTTTTTTTTTCACATTTTTTTTTAAATCGGTATCACCCCAAGCAAGGCAGTAATGCTACTAAAACACAAATTGTTACAGGTTGTGGAAGAATTAAAAACAAAAACATTAATGATGAGCCGAAAGAGATGAGAGTAATCAGGAGGACAGTAGATAGCTATTAACATAGCATTTAATTTTTTGAAGATTAAAGTTAGCTGGGAAGCATGGAGACGGAAGGGAGTTCCACAAGCTACAAGTGTGAGAAAAAAAACTTTTAGCATAGAATTTACCGCTACAACTAACCGCTCAACTGTAAATTGATGAGATCTCGACGCCAGTCTAGTGCTGCGATTAAATTAAAAAAGACTAGGTACCATAGCGAAGAACACATCCGAACAATTACCATGAAAATTTTTATAGAAAAGACATACATAGGCAACATTACGTCGGTGGGAAAGTGACTGTGACTGAGCCGCCAGATCAGGACCAATAATAATGCAGATTTTATCAAGGAGCTCAAGTTAAATAACAGGGGCACCGGACCATATATAGCAGCAATATTCTAAGTATTTTATTTTAATCCCTTTGTTCATCTACGATTAATAAATCAGTCAATAATATAAAATGATAATCATGCATAGTAGGAGAAAAAATAGACCTACAAAAAGCTATAAAACACTGCGGCAAATATATTTTGTGTGTTAATTCAAATGACATTGAAAGAAACGAAAGAATTTATCTCACAGACCAATGTCTATTAATATCTACAAAATATATAAGTTAAAACCTAGCTTAAATGTCGCCCTATCACGCGGCATTTAAGCTAGCTTCTGCGCAGGGCACTTTGGCTTCTTTAGGAGATTGAGAGTTCCTAAGTCTTTGCATATTCTCAGCAATGGAAGTTCTCCTGGTTACCGTTTGATATGGGATTTCATTAGCACGGGACTTTCTTTTCCTCGTTGCAGCCTTGGCTCTTTTGATTGCAATCTGGTCTTCTGTTGGTGAAGATTTCTTTTTTATTGTGAGGCATAATGAAGCTGTATGCGATAGGCAACAATAAACTACAGAAGAACTCAAAATGTATCTCTGCATTTAAGTATTACATTAATATTTCAGCTTACCATTTTTATTTCATAGGTGACGTTCGCAATTAACTTCAGTTATTCCCAAATTTATTTCTAAGATTTAAAAAATGTTATCCTATAAAAAAAAAATCGTCACGAAAAATTACGTAAAACAATTTGCAGTAATGAAGACTTTGGAATCCAAAATTTCAGGATTGCGGGTCGGGATCTGGCCCGGAATGTTTCTAATTTGCTCACGAAGTTGACCTGATTCCAAAATGATATGATATGTTGGACTAGGGTCTCTCAGAGTAAAGTTGAAAAAGTGTGACACACTGAAATTTACATTTGTTTATATACATGAGTGACAAAGACAAAGGATAAACAAAAAGAAAAATATTACGTCACCATAAACTGCTGAAACGAAAAAAATTGTAATGAACGTATTTATAGAAAATACATAGAGAGTCAACATTACGGCGGTGGGAAAGTGACTGAATCTGAGTCAAAATGCAATGGATTTATATGTTTTGTCCTCGATTGAATTCTGAAGAGCAAGGAGCAGCTTAGCCATTTTTTAACGATTGGAACCAACCCTTGAATTTCGAAGAATCACCTAAAACGGGTTAAAAGCTAAACTCGAATATTATATTCTTGCTGCACAGAACGAATTATAGAAATTAACCAATTCTAGAACGAATTCTAGAAATGACCAACCACACATACCGAAAATTGTGGTAAACCAATATTTAGATTCTGTGATAAATATCCAGAAGCAATTTTGTATCAGGTTGCACAGTGTTGGCACCCACTGAATAGAAAACTTAGCATGATAGAGTGGGCCAATATCTACACTGAAAAATCATCAACTTTTATGAGAAGGAAACTGCAAGAAACTGGTATGAACATCACACAGCTCCGTTTACAGACACAGGACCTGTAACAATTTATGGGGGGTTACAATATACACAGACAGAACAATCAAATCTAATCGCCTAGACATCGTGATCAGAGACCACAAGAACAGAATGTATTCTTTTATTGATATGGCAGTGCCTGTAGATTGTAAAGTATCTTCGAAGATCTTAAAAACTGTCTTAAAATGGAAGTCTATAAAAGGGGTCACATAAGGACATCAAGAATTCCAGTTACAGTGGGAGCTTTCGGTTTGATTAGAAAAGGTTCTGAAGAGATTCCTGGTAGGCCATGCCTTAAAAAATGCAAAACATTGTACTCACAAGTACAGCTCACAGATGATCAGTGGAAAATGTCTTGAATACATTTCTGAACTTTTGTCTCTGGTTGGGACCCAGAATGAAATGTTTTACATCCGGAATCCAAGGAAATAATAATAATAATAATAATAGTAATAATAATAATAATTATAATAATAATAATAACAACAACATTAACTCGTTATTGCTTAAAGTAAGGTCCCTTAAAATTTTAACTGTTTTTGCCTAATCTACCCTACTAGCTACTAAGGGCTGGCGAATTTTAAATATTATGTCACCACCTCTTTAAAAGTTTGGAGGCCATGCACTAATGGGTTAAATAGTTTAAGTAACCTAACTTAATTAAACAAAGGAAGGTATGAAACTTACTAATTATTAAATCAAGAGGGTGGCCTTAAACCACGACCTATAGTGCATATTAATTTCAGACGACGAGGTTTATATTTCTGGTATTTTTTAAAACAAATATTCTGCGTAAAATAAAATATTTTTCCCCATAGGAGGCGGTATTGTAAAATATCTTTAATATATTTAAAAGGTATATAAATTTTTAATAGTATGTATAAAATATTTAATATATTTCTTTCCTGGTACTCGGTAAAAACTTTCGTCAGATAACATCGCTTATACAAAACATGGACGTACATTTGAATTTAAGAACTAACGATCCCAACAATTCCATTTGTAACTGAAAGGAATTTTGTGTACAATACTGAAAACCCATTTAATTCGGGTTAGTGGAATGTACTCAAAAAAAAAAAAAAAAAAAAAAAGAAAGAAAAAGGAACGTTGAACAATTTATCCGTAACTTCGATTCGGATACGCGATAACTTATTGGAATAATACAGGCAATAGTAAAACAATTAAACTATCACGTTTGATATTAATAAAATTAATAAATAAATAAATATTTGTTCCTTCTACTGTGCCTAGGTATTGAATTCATATCTTTTTAGGTCTATTCACTTTTTGGAGAGTTCAGTTACTAATGGCACTTGTAATTAGAACAAACTAGCCTGTGGACTAAATAAATGGTTCGATTCGAAATTCCATCGTATATCTCCTGAAGAATGCCGGAGCGTACAACGGCCGAAACGTTGTAAATAGAGCAATAAAGATGAGATCAAGAGTCCGAACGATGCAAATAGTGTAAATTGTTAAAATATCTCATCTCAGACATATAGACAGATGTTGATTACAAATTTATATTAATATTTTAAAAAAACAAAAAAAACATGTCGCAATTATTATTAAATTACCAGCTTTTCTGTTTTAACATTTTGATTATTATTGTACCGATAGAATCTTCAGCCTGCAACTAACACAGGGCAAAATTAGAAATAAATGAGCAGCGTTCTGCAAGACTTAAACGTACAACTCAGCCAGATCTGGACTTATATCTGGATATCATGCGTGGTGGCCAATCCGTTCAGAGATATCTAAACTGTCAGCTGTATATACAAGATCAAGGAGCAATGATGAAGAAAGAGAAAAAAAAGCCGTGGGGGTATTCCCAAAGATCATCCTTCTTTCAACATTGTGGACTGGCGCTACAAATCTTCAGACAAGGAACTGTGCAAAATAACAGAAACCACATCACTTGAGGACTGCCAACAGCAGTAAGAACCAAAATGGCTAGCACATCTAACGCGATGATAAAATAATGACATAATCAAGATGCTAGCATTCTACACCACTTCGAATAAAAGGTTAGGAAGGAAACTCCCATGAATACTGGATAGAGAAATAACAGCTACTGGACTTGAGAGATTTGTTTTCCTGATACATTTCTTTAAGAGAAAAATTATTTAAAAAATTTCAACCGAAACAATATTGGCTGCTCAGTCAAGGAATGCCAAATGTTTCCTTGTAGGATATCTACCAACCACTCCACGTGGTCAGATGTGACACAAGGCAGAATTTGTATTCGAGCCCGTAGGCTCGGCCAAAATTTCCCCGTAGATCTCGTATAAAACAGGGTCGGGTAGCCATTTCCCAAGGTAAGACACCGCCCTTCGACATAGCCTCGTCTGGAGATCCTCTCTGTCCGGAGGCGGAGGGTTTGACTACCACAGCTGGAGACGAATCACCAACTGAAGACCTTGTAGGAAAACGGCTAATATTACCATTGCCATTACCGTATTTATAGATGTCAAGCATGACGCCAAAAACGTTCAGACGTATCTAAACTCTCAGCTCTTTACAACTGCTTGAACAATAGTGAAACATTCTTTGAACCAGTGAAGTCTGTGGGTTATGGCAAAAGATCATGCTTCTTTATACATTGTGATCTGGGGCTACAGAATCACAAACAAAGAACTGTACTTAATAATATTAACCATATCAGTTGAAGACTACCAACATCGGCAACAACTAAAATGGACAGCACATGTAACACGAAGAACAAATGTTGACCTAATCAAGATGTTGGTATTCAACACTACTTTAGCTAAAAGTTTAGCAAGGAAACCCCCATCAATAATGGAAAGAAAGATAACAGCTATAGGATTTGAGAAATCCGTCTTCCTGAAAAACTGTTTTCAAGAGAAAGATTTTATAAATTTCAACCGCTAACAGTACTGGCTGATTGGTCAAAAAATATCAAAAGTTTCCTTGTAGGGAAGCGGATTTTATTGCTATTACCATTTTTGTCGCCATGTTTATTGCCACATCTTTTTATTTTGAAAGCGTTGTTTTGTTTGTTAAAGAAATCCCAATGGAAGAATCATGGGTTTTCTAAACTTGTTCACTAATAAAACGCGCGATTGCTCGCAAAATCAAATTCTGAAAGAAAGAACACAAATAATTTCAAGTTCATTCTCGGATAATCGCCATGCTGCGTAAAGTACAAGGTTAAGTAAAAAATTATCCGCACTTTCACCATAACATATCTTTATGTTTGTTCCACTGCCTTCTGCTCATGCGTGCTTATAGTTGATACTATTATGCTCACGTGATCATGCCTTCTTTGGAAGGAACCGGAAACCAAATCCTAAACAGGAAATAAGAGATAAACATCCACTCGTGTTCAAAAGACCGTAAAGAAGTGTGAACCAGAGGATAGACGAACCTATTGGAAGATGAAAACATAAAATAATTGAATAACATTTCAGAATTCAGTCAGAGACGCTTGAAGTAGAGTTGAGACTTCAGAAGAAACCGGAAACTTAATATAAGAAAAATAAAAATGGTGGCTAATTACGTACCTTCTCGCTCTGTGTTCCAACTCAGGTAAAAAAGCTAGTATTTCATATGATGATTTTCAGACTATGCAGTTTAAACACCATTTTAAATATTAACACAACACCATTTTATATAAATGTACAACACTATTCCTAACTTGTCTCATTGCTTGTCTAGATTAAATTTATTCAATAGAAACTATGAAAATACGAGTTAAGTAAATATTATCAGCACTTTCGTCATAAGATATCTTTAGGTGTGTCACACTTCCTTCTCCTAACGCGTGCTTATAGTTGTTATTATTGTGATCACGTGATCATGCCTTCTTTGGGAGGAAACGGAAACCCAATCCTAAACAGGAAAGAAGGAATAAACATCTAATTGTATTCAAAAGACTGATGAACCGGAGGATAGACGAACCTATCTACTCCTGTTGGAAGATGAAAATATAATAATAATTGAATAACATTTCAGAGTCCAGTCAGAGACTCTTGAAGTACAGTTGAGTCTTCAGAAGAACCGGAAACCTAACATAAGAAAAATAAAAATGGTAGCTGACCTTATTACTCAACTTTTTTTTGTCTCTGTTCTAACCTAGGTAAAAGACAATATTTCATATAATGATTTTCAAAGTATGCAGTTTAATACCATTTTAAATATTGACGCGGCACTATTTTACATAGTGGTACAACACTATTCTTAACCTGTCTCATTGCTTGAATGATTTAAATTTAGTAAATAGAAACTACGGAAATACGTCATAACATATCTTTAGGTTTATCACACTGTCTTCTGCTCATGCGTACTTATAGTTGGTTCTATCGTGGTCACGTGATCGAAGTTTGAGCTCCATCGCATCGGTTTTCTTGATGTTGCTACAGTGTAAACATGGCCGCTCCATTAGCAGTGTGCACCTGGAAGGAACAAAGAACAAGGATCCGAGTCTGCAGAGAACACGCAACCCTCATCGATGATAACTCGTCGGTTCGTCATTACCATCTCACGAGCTTGCTGAATCTTCATGTAAGTGATGAATTCTGACTAGCGTCCAGCACCTTCTTCATGGGTCACGATTTTTCCGGCTACTCTCTTGATGCACTCATAAACACTTCTACGCGGCAGTGCACTGCCGTCGTATTCTGTCAAAATTCCCCAATGAATTTCAGCCCAGAACACAACTTTCGACCAGAGAAATCAAATCACTACTTTTTGTTCTTCCTTGATGCAAACTGATAGCTCAGCGGCCATGTTTACACTGTAGTAGCACAAAAAAACTGACTCGATCCAGCTCAAACTTCGATCCTGTGAACACAAGATTACCAACTATAACCACGCATGAGCAGTAGGTAGTATGACAAACCTAAAGATATGTTATGACGAAAGTGCAGATAATTTTTGATTTAGCATCGTAAATCTATTTAGATCTTGATAATAATTGATTAAAAATAACAGCCATGAAAAAGACTTTTAAATGTCGGTATCTGAAAATTTTATTTGTATTTAATATTATTTCTTTTTTTTTATATGAAATTGTTCATTTATACAAACCAGAATATAAAATAAAATGCATTTCAATCCAAAAGGACGTTTCAGTGCTAATAGAATTATGAAAAAACAAAAACAACAAAAATATAGACTTTTCCTAAAAGCGTGTTTTATATTATTAAATGCGTTCTCTGGAAAGGTATTGTTGTTAATGCCTAATGTAAATGAAAGTAAATTAATTGAAATGGTTCACGATTGGCTTTCCATAACGTTAGGAAAATACAATAATTCCGTATATGTCTTTATGTTTGTTAATTTTTTTTTTTACCATTTTTTCCCAATGTCTGGCGCTTTTAAAACAAGATGTTTCGCCTAGCTCATAATGAATTTCGATTTATTCGGAGAATAATTGAGCGACAGAAAGAGAAGCAGTGAAAGAGAGGTAAATAAAGGGAAATAAAGATTATAAAATAAGGAATTGAAATCATTTATAACGGCGGTGATGGCGGAAATAATTAGCTGTTGCCGTGTACGAGGTGGAATCAAAATATTCCACGACTCTACGTGTAGCGTGTATGGCATTTACTGGAAATACGGGCGCCGATAACACGCATTGATACCCGCCTCATTGAGTCAGTTTGCCTATAGATTTCGAGCTTTCTTCCTGTTAGGACGGACGCCATAACAAGGGAGTTAACTTGCAGCATAGATGGGAACCAAGTTATGCCCCTTGATCAGAACTCTCTAGAAAAACAGAGAAGAAAACGGATTCTACGCCTTCCTTCATGTTCCCTGTCAGGAACTATTAATCTACCAGTAATCAACTGGTCATCATTTACATCTACTGTTACCCAATAGTTAATTAAATGTAAAGGTTCGAATGGTCGCCTAATAAAAGGCTCAAGAGCCACTCAAGTTAAGAAGTTACTGAATAGGAAGTGAAGATTATGAATATATGGAGAAGAGGTAACAATTGATTCTTAGCTGGAAGAGGTAAAAATGGTTGCTTCTGGGGAAGCATCCAAGCAGGAGTCTGTTTTTTATAAAGCAGCAGTGATGTTCATCCTCACTGAACGGACACTTAATTTTTACCTATCACTGCGTACTCCAGCAGGGTGGTACCGTGCATTGAGCGTCTATAAAGACTTAAAGTTAACCTAAACCTCAAGTGCAACACGTACATACAATCCAGCACAAAATATGCTGGAAAAATGGTCGGTTCTCTGTACTGCTTCAGTAAATAGGCCTCATTCTAACGTCTACCTTTACGAGAGACACATCAATGGCGTCTGCGGGTATATATGAGCAGGAGCTGCCCATTATTCCATTTCCACTATCGATAAAGTCCAAGAGAGTCTCCGAGTCATTGTCAGTGACGAAATATTTCCCACACTACAACCCATTTCTCACAAGCGAAAAGTCGCAAGCCTCTCACTGCTCAATCGCTATTTTCATTAAATGGGTTCAAATAATTCATTTGAACCCATTGCTTAGCTCCACCAGTTCTAACCTTAACGGCTAAGACCCGCCATACTACACTCATTGTAGCAGACCACTCTCATTCCGTTCCTATTCCATTGGTGAGGTGTAAGTTCTACTCGGGGAGATTCTTCCCACAAACCGCTGCTTTGCTGAACCGACTCCTAAGTTAATATCTCTCCAATCACTTCAATCTTAATCTGTTTAAGGTCAACCGTCATCTTCCCCATATATCTCCATAAACTGTTCCTTATTACTCTATAATCCACTACCTCGAGTGGCTCTTGGGACCTGTACAGGGCAAACAGCATTAAAAAAAGATTAGCTTAAATTCAAAGCTGATTAGTGAAGATCGGACAGCTCCTGCCTAGACATAGCAGCCATATTCCATTTTTAATCTAAAAAATAAAAGTATGGCAGAAGGAATATTTATTTTTTCTTTTGCAGCTTAAAGAATTTTTTTAAGACGACTCTGTGATATTGACTTTAGCAGGCAAAGTTGGACGGAATTAAATTTTGCATGAAAATCAAATCTTCTACCGTCGCCATACAAGCTGTTTGAAACATTTTTCTTGCCGGCATATTTTAAGTTTGCATTTTAAATGAAACATATTTTTCATAGTCTGTCTAGAATCGGTTCAAAGGTCAGTTAAGTGCCGTACGTGATACTCGCTTGGTCGATCATGTCTCTTTCTATTCATGACTGACTAGGCAGAAGATTTTCTCGCGGTAGTTTCTTTCCACGGTAGACTATTTGGCAACGTCATCTATTCTGCTATTCAACCCATAGATACGGGGAGATGAGATGGATTCATACCTTTCTCAAGGGTATTTTTGCCTACGTGTATGTAACGAACTCAACTGGAATTCTAACTTGGCTCTCCGATTATCTCATTCCGAACAGATATCCATTAACCCACGTGATAAGTGTTTAAGCCAATCCCCTATTAGAAAACTCTTAGAGAGAGATTTCGACGATATATAGAGAAAGAAATCATTTCTGACTTTCGCTGAAGAATTTATCGTCTTGCATGATTAAAATAAATGTTTACGTCACTTAGGAGATCCGAGACAGGAATCTGCCAAACTGGTAGTAAAATTTAAATGTATCCAGCACGCATGCGAATAGTATCCAAAGCCGATTCTTCATGCAAATTCTTGTATTGAGTTTCCATCAATAAAGTATAGAAACACTATCTCTGCCCAGAATAGTCTAGGAAAATTAACCCCAACATATTTGTAGCTTATTCATTTTTCACAATCACCACTTCTTACCACCTCCTCCTTTATTCATACCACACACCTGATTAAGCATTAACATTTCAAAAGTAACCTTCAACATTCAGTTAAGCACCGTCGAGCCTGGCCAGTACCTAGATGGGTGACCGTTTTTAATACCAGGTGCTGTAAGCCTGGATTTGCGGGTGATGTAATGAATAATGTCTTAGAATTGTTAATCGGAGTGCCGAGTTCCAATTCCAGTCGGAATCATTATATTCAGTTACGCGCAAAATATCCTTCGGGAATTTAAGAATCCAGCACCTTCTCCTCCAGCTATGGGTTAATTAGTAATACTTGTATCACTGAACCATTATTATCTACAACAAATTCTTACAATCTAAAAAAAAATCTGACATTAAATAACCTGAAAAAAGGTTGATAAACCGATTTGCTTTTCATGGCTTATCAAAATTTTGCAGGCTTTCAGCCACATTACGTTGTTTCTTACGATCACCGAAGTTAAGCAATTTCGAGCCTGGTCAGTAACTAGATGGGTGTCCTCTTGGGAATACCAAGTACTGTAAACTTGAATTTACGGGTGGTGTAATGGATATTGGCTTGGAATTGTTAATCGGAGAGCCGAGTTTCAATTCCAGTTGGGTTCGTTATATTTCCTTGGGAAAGTTATGAATTAACTTCTTCTCCATGGGTTAATTAGTAAAGCTTGTACCACTAAACCATTATCTCCAAAAATACAATGAAATTGCGTACAAAATATTTAGTTCCGGAATTAGGTAACCCAGAGAGATGTTGATATGCCGCTGAACAAAAGCGAGCAACCATCCAAGCAATAGTAAGAGGTGTCAGATAAGTGTCAGATAGGAACTTAATCCACCTCTTTTCTCCCCTAGCTATAGGTTAATTAGTAAAGCTTGTACCACTAAACCATTATCTCCAAAAATACAATGAAATTGCGTACAAAATATTTAGTTCCGGAATTAGGTAACCCATAGAGATGTTGATATGCCGCCGAACAAAAGTGAGCAACCATCCAACCAATCGTAAGAGGTGTCAGATAGGAACTTAATCCACCTCTTTTCTCCCCTAGCTATAGGTTAATTAGTAAAACTTGTATCACTAAATCAAAAATAAAATTCCGTACAACATATTTAGATTTCGGCATTAAGTAACTCATAAAGACTGATATGCCTCTAAACAAAAAACAACCAACCAAAAAATTCTACAGCGGCTCTTGAGTCTTGTATAATATAAAAAAAAATTGTAAATAAAACCAAAATGAAAAGTAATATTATTTTGAATGGGAAATTTATCCGTTTCCATACAGGCATACAAGATGTATTCCGTATTCATTGGCCTAGCATTCTTGTTAGTTGATATTTATAAAATTATGTCTTAACTTTTTTTCCAGACAAATTATCCTCCTGCTATCCACTAAATGTTATATATCTTTACAAAAGTGTTAGGACGATTCTTCCAATCGTTTTGGTAGTGTAATGTTAACAACTTGATGATATTATTATTATTATTTTCTCTTTTATTTACAATTACTAATCATTGTTCTACCATTGTTGCTGTTGGAATGTTCAAGTGAGGTGGTTTCTGTTATTGGATAAATTTCTTCATTGGGATTCTGTTGTACCCGCCTTCAGGATCTGAGAAAATATTGTCTTCTTCAAGATTTGAAGTATTAATTTGTTTGACGCCATAAAAACGAGCAAAACGCTTGATCTCGGAGAACTCTTGTTTACCGATGATATTTTAGACATTTCTGAAGAAGTTAAAGGCCATGAATGAGACAGTTGAAATTTCTAGGCCGCATAATGAGGAAAGAGGACTTGGAACATTTGATACTCACAGGACATAGTGAAGGCAAGCGGTAATGAGGAAAATAACGCATAACCTACCTAGCAAAGTTATGTAAATGGATAGTGAAGCAAAGTTTAGGAGAAATAACAAATAGACAACATTTGTTAAGAGCTACAAAGGACAGGAAATTGTGGAGAGCCATGATCGCTTTCGCTCTGAAGCAACACGGCACATAGTAGGAGAAGAATGGACTTGAGTAAATGGATGTCTGAACAGGGTTTAGGATAAATAACAGAAAAATAACATTTATTAAGAGCTACAAAGGACAGGAACTTTTGGAGAGCCATGATCGCTTATAACTTGAAGGGTGGCGGCATATAAAAGAAGAATGAGCTTGAGTAAATGTATGTCGGAACAAGGTTTAGGAGAGATAACAAAAAGACAACATTTATTAAGAGCTACAAAGGACAGGAACTTGTGGAGAGCCGTGATTGTCAACGTCTTGAAGGGCACGACACATAGATGAAGAAAAATGTGCTCGAGTAAATAGATGGTGGAACAAGATTTAGGAAAGGATGCAACATTTATTAAGAGCTACAAAGGACAGGAAATTGTGGAGAGCCGTGATCGCCCTGAAGAGATACAGAACTCTATGTTCAAAGAATATCAAAAATAATTTAATACTTTAACTTGCATGACCATTTATATAGTGTCAGAGTTGCATTTAATGCATTTTGGCAATCGATGTTCACGTTAGTGTCAGTACGTTTTCGATGTTTATTAAATTAATTCAAAGAAGAAACTACAAGACAGATATTTTTAAAGATTTAAGTTGAATTTTCTCTCCACCTTACGCAGCAGATATTAACGATAACGACACATTACTTTGCTGTCGAAGTTTTAATTAATTTTCTGTCATATCGAGCTAACTCATGCACACGAACTTTCAGCTTTATGCTGGGTGGTTTGAAAGTAAATCCCTAATTTGTGTATGACGGTCTCTCCCATCTAAATATAAGTTTTTTCAAGACGGAAGAGTCCATCATCCATGAAATAAGGAGTTACTTTTTAATCACCCTGTATGCTTTCTTGACTTCGGGAGGGAAACGTAGAATCAATCCAATTTGCTGAAGGCTCGCTATAGTGGCTGCAGATACGTCCAAAACGTCTGTAGGGAAAGGTTTACTCCGGAGTTCATGTTGTGTCGACGGGTGAGATAGTTTATCCGCTTTATCCTCTTCTGCCGGATGTGAGGTGTCTTGTAAAATGAATAGTGGCGCCAAATGACAAATCGAAGAGCCGTATTCAAATTCCAGTCGGGTTGGTTCATTAACTTACGCGCTTAAGAAATTTATGGATTCATCTCACCACCCACTCCAGCTATGAGCTAAATCGTAGACTTGTATGAGGAAAAATCATTCATATTTTGAAAGGAGTAATGCAATATCCATTGTCAAAAGGAAAGAAAATTGCAATCCCAAATCTTTTTCGGTTTTCAAATAAACAAAGGGTTGGAGAACCGTAAAATTCAAATCAGTCATGCATTAGTATCCGGAGAAGAAATAGGTCGTTGAACACTCATTCGTTAGGTATCTGGATTTACAGCTGCCGATAGTTGATGCTATTTGCACTAGTGATTTCTTCAGAGAGGTTTTAAATCTAGTTTTGGGTGCTCCATTATATATATATATATATATATATATATATATATATATATATATATATATATATATATATATATATAATGAAAAACACGAGATAAAAAACATATGATATTTATTTCATTGAAGTCGATAAAAACTGCCTCAAATCTTCAGACCTGAAAACCAAATATTTTCATTATAGTGATTTTCCAAGCGTAGCTCAGATGCGGCACAAGGCCGAAAGTTGTGGGTACCCAGTGAGGATCGAACTCACTACTCAATCGTAACAGTTCTAGCAAGACAAGCATGCTAACCATTACACCACCACGAGGCGCCCCCCAAATGTTTTCATTATAAAATATTTTTTGCTCTCTTTTGGACATAGAGCTCTCAACGGATCTATATCCAATAATTTTTTTAATAATAATAATAATAATAATATATATATATATATATATATATATATATATATATATATATATATATATATATATATATATATATATATAAAATGGAATGGACTATGTCCGACAATTATTTTTAATATATTTTCTGTTTATACGTAATTTTTATAGCTAAAACTATTTAAAAATTTTTTAAGTAAATGCTCTATTTATAATAAACTGTATTCAGGCCGGTAAATATAGATAACACGGTTTATTATAAACAGAGCATTTACTTAATTATCTGTATCTATAAAAATAAATAGACAGAATATATATATATAGCAAATCGGTTTCCGGTTGTTTCCCATCAGTTGCTTTACGTAGCATTTTTCAAACTAGGTCTGCGTTTCCGTCTTTTCGCAAGGATGTATTGCCCTACATCAAATTGAGTAATTTAGTATATGAATTTAATTGCCAGTGTGCTGCTGGTTATGTGGGGCGTACAACCTTGCATTTGGAAACTAGAATTAATCAGCACGTACCTTCCAAAATACGACTTGGTAAGATAGATAGAATATGCTATCTTCCCCCCATGAATATGGAATCGGCTATTGCTCAACATTTAGTTGAGAATATAGCTTTGTGCCAAGTTGTATAAAAAAAGTGGTTTAAAATTATTCATACAGCCGATTCCGATAATCATTTGAAGATTTTGGAATCGGTCTGTATAGGATTAAAAAACCTTCTCTCTGCCGGCAGAAAAGAATTTATAAGGTCTCTGAATCTGTTGGGGGATATTTTATTTTAACTGTCCTCGCTAATTTATTTACACGATCCCTTCCCTCGTTACAAGTATATATACTTGTTTGTTATTTTAGTGTTTCCCCTCTTTTTTTTTTGCTCTTCAATATCGTTAATATTCTTTTCGCTAATCCAACGATTGTCTCCTGATGAGATGTTGGCTGAAAGGGCCCTAGAGACTTTTAAAATTAAAATCAATGCATTCCTTGTTTTTTTAAAACTATTTATAAATTTTGTACCTCCAAACATTTGTTTATATATATATATATATATATATATATATATATATATATATATATATATATATATATATATTGTATCGTTAGGATTTCAAAAAATTCAACAATGCTTATAAGTATTCTTAGGGTAACTGTCAAATTCAAAATTAACTATGGAGGATGCTAAGTGATGTGATATAAGGCCAAATAAATGAATGTGAGTAAATGTTATTGCCGCGTCGAATGTTTAAAAATCTAATTATTTTTTCTTATTTTACTTTAATTTGATAAATTATTTATATATTTATTTATTTTAAATAATAAGTTTTCATTTAACCATTTTCTTTTAATTTTATAATTTTTGTTGGCCATGTATGTCTTTGCTAGGAAAAGAGGTACGAAAAGACGTTACAAAAGGAGATATTTGAAAAAAAAATCCGGGCCGCAGATATATATTTTGACAAATTTCGATGACATCTTTCAAGAACTCTACTTTCTCTTTTTAATAAGTAGGACATTCTTTAGATCGAATATATATATATATATATATATATATATATATATATATATATATATATAGACTGTTTCGCTGTATCAAAGCTCATCACTGTGGGTAGACAACCGATTGCTTTTTAAGCAGGGATCGAAAATCGACCGATTTGGCATCAGTCAGAGACTCTACCACTAAGCTACCGGCGCACCGCAGAGAAAGGACATCTTTTAACGTATTATATACGTGATGTATATAAACGCTGGTTGCCAGTTCAACTTGCAGGTAAAACTAGGTATAATACACTTAAGATTCCAATCAAGTTTCTTATCTGGATATAACCCATTATGTATATATATATATATATATATATATATATATATGAAAATATATAGAAAATAGGAAATATATATGTGAAAAATATATAGAAAATAGGAAAGAACTCGTTAGGTAAATAATCCAAAGTTCTTTAGTATTTTTGTTATTATTTTAAAAAAAATAGTGCTCGATACAATAGTAGAGCATAAATATAATTATTTATTTTAAAAATATGATTCCAACACGCTACATAAGAGTTCTCATGTTTCAAAACAAGAGCCGAAAACTAAAGTAAGCTCTGTTCCATCTTCAAGCGAAATTTTTTTTGGAATAACTTATTTCTGACCCGGTAATTCCTGGGAAAGCAGATGTTAATCCCAGTTCCCGTAAAGCATGTCCTTTCTTCGGATATTCAATAATAACAATTCCCAGTAAGTATCAATATCACAGTAAGAATATGCAACCGCCTTCCCTATGAATTTCGGGGGAAATACCAATGAATACAAAACGACTTACGTAATAACAGGCAAATCGGTTTTCCGAAAGTAACAATTGAAAGAAAGTAAAGATGAAAAGGGCTTTGGTGCGTTCACAGAGAATTATAGTCCTTGGGAGGGTTAGTATTAAAATAAATTTACAATTTGCCAGTACCACCTGGGGCATCGAAAATAGAATAGATACCCTCTTCCCTTTCAATGCTCGAAATAACCGTGTTATAACGGCCCAGTTGGTTTTCATCAGTTTGTGTTCATCCTTAGCTGTATACGGAGCGTATCATAGCCGATCTTCTGCATATACTTAATTACCAGATTATTTGATGGATACCTATTTCTACAGCTAGATTTTTTTTAAACAGTCGGTATATAGAATGGAAGTGTCATTCAAACACGTTGTTATTCCACAGACAACAACAATAACCAATATGCATTTTTTAAGGGCAGGTTCTATTATGATTTTAGGTAAAGTTTTTTGTCTATATTTCTGAGATGAGGTATTATGTACATTATTTACATTATTCGGACTATTGTTCTCATCTTTGTCACCATATTTATTACAACGTTTCGGCCGTTGTTCGCTTCGGCCTTCTTCAGGTGGTTGTAATGTCGAACTGAACCCTTTATTTTGCTCACTGGGGTAGACTGTTCTAGTTCCACGTGCCATGTTTAATGGATTGTTAGTTATCTGTTATCTCCTGTTAATTTCCCTCTGAAAGGACACATGGCACAGTGGATAAAGGCGTTAGTTAGATCCAGTGACAGGACCCAAAGAGTGAGTTCAATACCCGGTTAAGATGAGGACAATAGTCCAAATAGTGTAAATAATGCAACGTTTTTTATTCACAATTAAGCTCAATTTAAATGTTATTTTACGTCTAAATGACTGAATGGGTCTAGCCAATTTCTTTGTACTGACGAATTTAATGATGCACATGGCCAAACTTGAAACGAAACAATTATTTTTTTTTTTCAATTTTAAGGAATTATTTTGCGAATTAAACACACCACAGAGATTGTATTCAAAGAAATGCTGAATTAATGCGTTAAATAAAGATTTTATTTTGAAAATCACCTGCGAAACCATTTCCTTGCTTAATCTCAGTAAAAAGCTTTTCGTGTAAGACCAGGCGGTGAGCTGCGATCTTGGGGCCCCTATCGTTCACATTTTTTAGGGTTTTTGGGTGTTTTTTTTTTAGCCTAGTAACAAAATGGATATTAGTTTAAAACTTATGCAAAATTTCATCAATATTGCCATTTATATAGAGAGATAAGTACGGTTTGATGCCGCATATAAGACTCATATATCTATAGGTCACCTATGAAATATGGTGAAAATAAGCGTGAACCAAAGAGTTTAGAACTTACTCTGAACGCAAACAGAAGAGATTCGCAAACACCAAGCCTGTCCACAGGTAAATTTCAAAATCAGATTTTGAAAGAAAAAAAAAACTGACGCATATACCACGCACACGTACACCCACCCACACACAATGCATACACACACAAA
>CAHIKZ030003692.1:2090000-2092500 GCA_903632075.3 Acanthosepion pharaonis
AAGAAAATTAAATTTCGTCATTAAATGACCCATGAGGAGTTGACATGCCGTTAAACAAACTATCAGATCTTTACTTTTCAAATTCATGTAGTTTATTTTAACAACTGAAGAACTGATCATCTAGGAAACATTGCGATAAAAAATGCAAAAAAGAAACTCCAAAATATTGTCAAAATAGTAATTAATTCATTGCGAGCCTCTCGCTACCATAAAGCTATATTCTTGGTAAATGTTCAAAGGAGGTAAATTCCTTAGTTCCACCAGTTCAGATCTTCAATGCTAGGGTACACCATGCAAAAGTACACAGTATTAAATTATCGTCATCGTCCCTTTCGTATTCCATTGACAAGAAGGACATTTCCCTCAGACAACATCTTTCTCAGAACACTATTACACTGTGGAACAGATACTCGAATGTACAGTACTCGGTCATAGCTGCTTCAAGACTAGAGTAGACCGCTATCTATCATATATATACTCATAATATGCATCTCTTATTCCCTCGTTCTTTGCCTTATTCAGTAATTCTCTACTTTGAGTGGCTCTCGGATATTTATTGGATGAAAAATAGAAAAAAAAAAGAAATCTCAAAAAAGAAATTTTCTTTTTAAAATATTTGTGTGTGTTTTTTCCAAGCTGATATCGTAAAATAGGATATGCCTCTGTTTACATTCTGAAATAGCTGTCTTAAAATAGACCCTTTCTGTGTTTGTTTCGCACGACATGTCTTAACGTAGACCATGTCTAATATTGTTTTCTAAAGTAGGCCCTGCTTCTTTTTACAGAATCATTCAAACAAATGCACCTGGCACGAAAACATATATAAAAGATGGTGAAAGATGGTTGATTATTGAAGACATGCCGAAGCAGACGTAGATTTATTAGAGCAAACAGAAACGAACAAGAGAAAGGCGACACATGCACAACACTCAGCAAGACATAATGGACATTTGAAATACTTTGTTTACCTAGTGGACATTAAATGAAGTGTAAAGGACCAATGACAAACAAACTAAAAACCATTTCTACCGAATGAGTGAGAGTAAGAGTAGAAGATGCATGCGAGGAGGTAAGGAGAGTACAAGATGAAAGAAGGAGTGAAAGTGTGGGTGATATATTAGAAGAGAGATGTGTTTTGGTTGTTACCAATATTATAGTTTTTTTTAAATAATCAACATAAATCTTTTAAAATACTTGGTCGGATTTGATTCTTTGGGTGTTTTTCTATTTAAAATGGTAATACACTCAGAGTGTTAGTTTAGACGAAAAGAAAAATATAACACTAATAAAATGCCAAAATGGCGGTAGAATGAACGACTTAAACGTTGGAACAAAAAAAAAATAAATAAATAAAAACAAGGAAACCAAAAAGAAACATGAAAATTAAAAGCAGAAAAATTACAAATTGAAAGAAAGATAGGCCCAAATATCATTTAGGGGCCAGGCTTAAGAGAAAGACTTTGATTATATTTATAACAATATAAAAAAAAAAAAAAAAAACGAAAATTATCAAACAGCAATAACGTACATAAAATAGCATAACATTAAAGATCGATATTTGATATCTAAAAAAAAAAACAAAAAAAAAACAGACACGCATTTAAATATTCATAATTAAACAAGATAAGTATAAAATCATACAAAAACAAAAGGAAGTTTTCACATTAATTAGTATATATACAGCCATGTATAATATATATATATATATATATATATATATATATATATATATATATATATATATATATATATATATATATATATATATATATATATATATATATATATATATATATATATATATATGCATACATATGTATGTCTGTATTTGTGTGTGTACTATATTGCCCAAATATATATAGAATATGTATATATTTATACATTAATCTTATATGAATTTATGAAAATAAGTAAAAATGCATATAACATATATAAGCACGTGCTGAATATAAATATATAAATTTATATATTTTATATATATATATATATATATATATATATATATATATATATAGATATAGATATATAGATATATATATATATATATATATATATAGTTTTATGGTCGTTTGTAGGTCTGTATGCATGCACTAAACACGAAATGAGACAATGCCATTGAATATATGAAATAGCCGCTTAATTGCTTCCCAGGGAGAGACTGAACGACGGAAAATGTACAAGTTTGATTTTGAAAGTGAACTTAACATTTCCATGTTATTAATCGATATCTATCTATCTATCTATCTATATATATATATATATATATATATATATATATATATATATATATATATATATATATATATATATATCAACAGAATCGCCAATATCTACCAATTCACCAAGGTACGTAGTCTACCAGGTAGAAATTAATGTAAATGACTGCGTGTGTAAATATTATAGAGTTTCCAGAAGCTACTCTTTGCTATGACTGAAAAAAAAAGACAAACATCTGTTTATATATGAAATAGGTATATGGTCTTTTATATAATTTACGTTG
>CAHIKZ030003692.1:2097500-2100000 GCA_903632075.3 Acanthosepion pharaonis
AACAATAAAATATATAACAAAATTGTAGAAATAGTTTGCGAATAAATGGGTTGAGTGACTTACTATTTTATTTTAAAGTACCTTTCTACTTAAATATTGAACATTGAGAATGAAAGCTAGAATTGTGGGAGAAAAAAAAAAGGAAAATATCAGTGAAGAAGGAATGTAAAAGATTGAGAGAAAGAAAAAGAGAGAAAAAAAACGAAAAGAACATTTTACAAAGAAAGAAAGGAAGGAAGGAAGGAAGGAAGAAAGAAAGAAAGAAAGAAAGAAAGAAAGAAAGAAAGACAAAATATAAGCCAGAAAAGAAGATTAAGAAAAAAGCCGAAAGAAAAAAAAAGTAAAAAGAGAAACGAAAATAAATGAAAATAAAAAGGAAAATGTAAAACACATCAAAATAATGGAAGCCTAAATGTAAAAAAAAAGGAAGAGAGAAGAAAAACATATCGACAAATACAGAAAGAATTAAAGACAATGAAAAAGAACGAAATGGAAAAGAAAAACGAAAAGAAATCTGCGAAATCAGAAAATATGTCAAAAAAAACCCCAAAAAAAAACAGAAAAATAAATGAAAAAATAAAGCAAGAAAGAAATAACGAAAGAAAGAAAGAACAATTGAATAAAATGAATGAATGAATGAATGGAACGTAAAAGAGAAGAGACTGACGGATAGCAAGAAGATGAATGATTAAAATGTTGGACGGAATGAATGATTCCAGATAGTAAGAGACCCAGCCGCAAATTGCCCTTATATACCTTATAAAGAGGTCCTTATCAAAATGGCTGAACATCACATCAGATACAATTTTGCATGAACTTGATATATCGACATGTACTCATCTCACTCCTGTTCAAAGATTTGATTTGCTCTTGAGGGAGTGAGCAGATTTGACCGATAAATCAAGAAAAAAAAAATGGCAGATGAGGATTCAGTATTATTTTTTTTTTTTACGTTTTGGTATTAACCAGAAAACTGAATTCGAAAATTTCCTTTACTACACAGTAAAATCTTGCGTTTTGTAAAACGAAATTTTTTCATTGATTTTATTTTACTATTTTTTCATTGAAAAAAATTTCGACTAATACGATTCTTGTAATTTCGTCTTATTTTCCAAGATATAAAAACACACGAAAGAAAGAAGCCAAAACGTTTTTTATCTTGAACGAATGAAATAAAAAAAAACCAAAAATAAATCCGCAAAAAAGAGAGGACAAAATATATTTAAAAAAGAAACTGTTACAAAATTACAAATATAATATATATATATATATATATATATATATATATATATATATATAACTTTGGAAAAAAATATATAATAAACGGACTCAACGAGGATTTATAGAAAAGAAGAATTATGTTTATAGAGACGGTTTTTACCAGAAGACACGCCTCTAGAAAAAAAAATGGCGGAAAAAGTTCTCACTATAATAAAGACAATATTCCGATGTAACAACATCGATAAGTGACAGAACGATTTTAAAGAACTATATTGATATCTTACGTACGCCAAAGCAAAAAGCTGACGTACTAAATTCGAGACAATGAATAAAAATTGAAGTGCAACCAAACGCAAAAAACATTACGAAGAAGTACGAAGTAACAGAAGAATTCATTAAAAGTACTGAATTTTTTTTTTTTTTTTTTTTTTTGCTAAACTGCTGCAGAGAATTGCAAACATCAGCTTTTGATACCAACATTTACATTACTATTTCTTGACAGCATCGTTTCAGCATCCATGATTATATCTATCTATATATCACTATAGCTATATATATACATATATATATATATATATATATATATATATATATATATATATATATATATATGTTCATATATATATGCTATCCTTGAAAGATGATATATATATATATATATATATATATATATATATTTATATATATACCTATGTACTTTTATTATATATCGTATATGTACATATGGTATATGTTTATATATCTTTTATATATACACATATATATGCCATTATACATGAGATTATATTCATATTCATACGTGATTCAACATATATATCTATGTAGATATGCAAATATACATATTTGTATATATATATATATATATATATATATATATATATATATATATATAGTATATATGCATATATCTGAATATATATACAATATATATATGTGTGTATATATTTACATATATATGTGCGTATGTATATAATACAAAAGATAAAACTGCAATGTAATTCATGATAATCTATATTATAAACAAATTTATATCATAAAATGGACATGAAACCCCTAAATTATTATCTACAATTATTGCCCTTCAAAATATCCTATAACATACAGCACACACACTATAATACTCAAACACATATGTGTTTGTGCGTTTGGGTAGAAAATGACAAAATCATTCACACTTATCAATATACGTAAAATAAATAGAATTTAATATATTTCAAAGCGAGCATAAATCTTGTCGTGAAAATGGTCAATGATGTATTAAAACAACAACGGTCAATAA
>CAHIKZ030003692.1:2110000-2120000 GCA_903632075.3 Acanthosepion pharaonis
TCGCATTTTAAAATACGACTTCAAATCCACTAAGTAATAAAAATTGTTAAAACCTTCGATAGTTTGATGATTGAGTAGGGAATGTATTCAGGAAAATGTTGTTTCATAAAATTAATGAAATTTGAAGAGCCATGATTGCCAAAATCCTGAGGGACATAGTGAATAAAAGAAGAAACCACACATTTATGACTTTATGACGTCTTAGTTTTAGACGTCTTTATATTATGACGTCTTTATTTTTGAAGTCTTACTTTTATGACATCTCAATGAATAGCCTTCTTAAACAGAATATGAATAAAACTTTCAAAAGTTAATTCAGCGGACAATCTGAATCAATTGATGTTTAATTCTAAATATAAATTTAAAATTAGCCCGACGAGAGATAATAAATATCTTGGAATCGGAAAATATAGTTTACATTTATTTTAAATAGGTATTCAGCTTTAAGCCAGTAATGAGATTCATCTCTGGTTACAATCTTGTCGGTTTAATGGTCCGGTACCTGTAATCATGGAATTTATTTCAAAATTAGTTTCCTACCACAACTACTATTCGAGATAATTGCCATTCCAATGTTTGGTTTTGCTTCCAATGCTGAATAACTATTTGGTAAAAATTTTCTTAATTCGTTTTTCCTCACATTCTCTTGATTGGTCTTGGTAGGTAAATAATAATAATAATAATAATAATAATAATAATAATAATAATAATAATGCAGATTTCTAGTTGTAAACATGAAGAGAAGTAACGTTTACGGCTAGAAATGAACTTCAGCTAACACGAAATAACATTTGACATGCATCCATTATAGTTTCTGTTCTAATATGAGCATTAAGATATTTGGAATATAAGATTCTGTCATGACAACTTCTAAATTCTCGTTTCCCATTCAATTTTTAGGTATTTGTTTCCCTTCTTGGTTGGGAAACCTAATTTTTTTGCCAATTTATTTATTTTTTGTTTTTTTTGTTTTTCTTGTTGACTTTCTTGAAACACTTTTTTTTTGTTTTTTTTTTATATAAAAAACGTATTTGAAAATAATGATTTTTTTTTTTACGAGTTGGATTCCTATCTCTCTGCCAGAAATCTGTTTTAAAGCTGTAAACAGGGTCGATGTGGAGAAATATACGTACCTGTTCGAATTACGATTTTGTTTTTAAATTGAAGAAAGAAAAAAAAAAGACAAAACAACTATCCTTATAAAACTGGCATGCAATAAAAAGACAATAGCATCGAGAATTTAAATCTCTAACAACTGCAAGTTGATCAAAGACACATATATACAAAACCATTACAAACACGGACACACACCCGAGCACACGCCAGACATACAAAAACGACGAACACATACGAACACACACGAACACAGGACACACATACATAAATAAAACATTAAGAAAAATATCTGTCAGTGAATTAATTTAAATCAGTAAACATAAATGGCGTCATTCGCCTTTAGTGAAATGCATAACACACACACACACACACACACACACACACACACACACACACACACACACACATATATATATATATATATATATATATATCCGCATTCTTATGATTTAACTATCCGTGTGAAATTGATTGCTTATAAAATGATAAAAATGTAAAAAAAAACGCTAACATTAAAAATGACACTTTTATGATTTGATGAATTTCCAGTGCATACTAGAAGTTTGAAAAATGAAAGATTTTCTTTGAATATTCTATGAACCTATGCGAAATTATGGGTTCTTTGTTTGGATCCAAAACAATGCAAAAGGAATCCTTATATTCTCTGCAATATTCTGTTACTGTCTTCTCCGTAGACAAATTTCAGTTTCAAACAATAACTTGGAATGCACAGAGATTTGCTTATAAAATAGAATTTAAATCAAGAGAAACTATTTGTCTTTGTAAAATGTCCAAGTTGTCTTTATCCATATGAGAAAATATAAATTCAGCTACAAAGAAATGTAGTCTGGGAATTCGGAAAATGATTAGTAATTTGAAGTAATTTTACAAATAACTTCATTTGATGACCACATAATGTTTTGAATATATATATATATATATATATATATATATATATATATATATATATATATATATATATATATATACAGATGAATTCTTTTCTTAAAGTATAAATAAACAAAGAAATGAATATTTGTTAAAATATCAAATAAAATACAATGATAATAAGGCTCTGGTTAAAGCAAGATTTATATTCTAGTATAGAATAAACAAAATAAATTAGATTTCTAGCAAAGAATAAAAATAACAATTCAGATTTCTAGAAAAGAATGAACGCAAGATATGAAATTTCTAGCAAAAAATAAAAACAAGAAATCAAATTTCTAGCAAATGATAAATATAACATTTCAGATTTATCGTAATGAATAAACAGAAAAATTTATATTTCTCGTCGTAATAAACATAAAAATCGTTCTAGCAATGAATGCACATGATAATTATTTTTTTTAGTAAAGACTAAACCCAGAAAATGCAAGTTAACGTTTATACAGTGCAAAATATAATACTGACAAAACCGTATATAGTGTAAGTATTATGTTTTTCAGATGTTATTAAAACGTGAAACGCATTCTATTACGTTGCTAGAATATGTATTATTTATGTGGCACGCTTTTATGTCTCCAGAAGAAAGTATTAAATGATGAAAGGACATAGTAAAAATGGTACATCTTAAATATACTTGTAATTCACGAAATCCTGTATAGACAAATCAGCTTTTTTCAAGAAAAATAAGTATGAATGTATGTATATTAAAAAACACCAACATTCGCTGTATTTGCTTTTATTTATCTCATGCCGACAAATCAAGTCAAGTGATCAGTTGTTACCTGTTTTCTAATTATATTTTAATATTCTGGAATTACTAATCGCATCACAAAACAGTGTCGCATAGATGTTTTGATGAAAAAATATGGAAACGCTTCCGCCATTTTGCTTTTGAAGCCTGGTCGCAACTCTTTCACCTAATTTAGTTTAATTATATTTAAATTTGATGAAATCAATTTTGATTTATGTAAATTTCTAAATAATTAATTAACTTTTACTGAATTTATTGCAGAGAAAGGAGTTATTCATTGAATTAAATTAATAAAAAATCTTGCTTATTTCAAATTAAAATCATGCACCGGAGAAATGATGCGTCTGTAAGCGTTTTCTTTTCCTTTAGTATCTTCGGGGAAAAAATCACACTGAAACGTTTAAACGTGTAAAGAAATGAGGAAATTCAGATAGATTTTTCTCCATATATTTATTCCGCACATACAATTAGGAAATTAAACTTTAGAGAACAGTTTTCGAATGTAGCTTCGTCAAAAAAACGGACATCTACACATGCATACTTAGTGGGTGTTTGTATAATCTCTACGGTATTTAAGTATTTCTCACTGCTGTCAGTTGTTCAGCTTTCGAGCGAAGTTCAAAATACAGGATTCTGAGTCATAATTTTCAGGAAAAGAATCCCCTCACAATGAAAGTTCAATCTTCCTTTCACTTTATGTTACTTGAACTTTGGGCTAAGAAAAGTTCGTAAATATATTTCAGTTAAGATAAGCCAGCCTGAAAATTTTGTGACTTACCCACTGGCTTGCTGCTTGCGCGACCCTAATTTTAAAATTGCAAATATCCATATTTATACATATTGTTCTCTTCACATAAAACTTTCCCAGTAAATTAAGCGATTATAATCAGGAAGTTGTTTAAAATGATATTCAACAAAATACCAAGAGAGATTTTAAAAACATTTTTCTGTTACTAATATAAAGAGAACAGTAGGAAATCGCGTATGTCTGTAGTATTTTGTGTGACAAGATTGCAAGAGGTTTTTCTTTTTTCCCCAGAAATAATACATGAATTTGTTGTATTTTTTTTTGTTTGTTCTGAATTCTTTATCATTTCAAATGTTTGAAAATTTTTCCAGAGTCTATTCATGTTAATAATGTTTGTTTTTCAATTGAACTGTTTTTTTTTTTACTTAACTTACATGAATTTTTTTTTACAAACCAAAAACAAACTGCTTCTTTTTTCGTTTCACATAAACAGAAAAAAAATCCTCATTTTTGTTCAACTGTCAAAAATTTGGCGTCTCCCTGGACTTTTATATCTTTCTCTTTTTCCTTTCACTCTAAAAAAAACCCCCAAAAACTAACGGAAACAAACTTATTTCCTTGAAAACGTGTAACGTCCTGTAATCGTTCCCTTAATATCCCTAAATAAGTACTTGATATTTTAAGCCAAAGTATTTGTTAAACAACATCATCAAACTAAAAATACCTATATTTCTTTTTTTAGTTTTCTTAACCATAATCATTCATGTTTTATTCACACACGCACGCTAACACATAGATACAAAATATATGAAGGCGTTTAATTCATACAGACATAAAGGAATATATAAATTTAATCATAAAACTTAAGAATTATTTCAGATAAATTTATACTGTTTCTTCTTCAAGATCAAAATAAAAAATTAAAAAATTAAATATTTGTTAAAATATAAAAGATACGACGCACTGATAATACAGATGTCGTGTACTCTGGTTTAGAAGATGATTTTTATCATCTAAAAGTAAGTCACATCCAGATCTCAGGGTGTTTAAACTGGGTGCATATGTTTCACCTTTTCCATCAGCATGTATTCAAACCAGTGCAAAAAGATTACATGCAGATTTTCAAGGCATACTAGACTTCTATACTCTATAAGAATGTCAACACAAACGTCCATGTCGTTTTTAAGCCCTAATTTACTCTTAATTACTTAGTGATCGTGAAAGTAGTTATTTTACATATATCATTAAATTATTAATTATGCTGATCGATAACTACATGAGCTAAAATAACAGCTGGCCTGTTCTAACATAAAAAAACAAATAGCGATGAACAGACTCAACAAATTCAATTTCTAGGAAACAATAAAAACAACAAATCAAATTTCTAGCAAACAATGAATACAACAAATACATACATACAGCAAAATAAACTTCTAGCAAACAATAAATACAATAAATCAAATTTCTAGCAAGCAATAAATACAACAAGTCAAATTTCTTTCAATGCATAAATTCAACAAATCAAATTTCTACCAATGAACAAATACAAGAAATATGCATTCTAGCAATAAATAAATACAACATTTCCGACTTCTGGCAAAAAGTAAACATAATCAATCAGATATCTAGCAAAGAATATGCACAACGTTTTTGATATTTAGCATTGAATATGCACACCAATTCTAATTTCCCGTAAAAATAAACACAAAAATTCATATCTTTTTTTGTAGTAAACACAAAAACCGTTCTAGAAATTAGTTTACACAAAATCATATTTTAGTAAAGAATAAACACAAGGAATCAAGTTTCTAGAAAAGAGTAAACACCACAATTCAGATTTCTAGCAAAGAATAAACACATTTCCGATTCCTTGAAATGAATAAACAATTCCAATCCTTCGTAAAGAGTAACCACAATTATTCACATTTTGTAAGAAACACAAAAGGCATTCTAATAATTAATAGACAAAAAATGAGATTCCAGTAAATAATAATATATATCCCAATAAAATATGATTTCTATTAAAAAGAAATGAAATGATTCTATATAATATTATATAATGGAATGTTTTAAACACCTCTTCATTCCCATTTTTTATATCTATTATTTTAACATTACAACGTGAGAATATAATACGATGATATAAATTACTTATTAAGTTAAGAATACATATTTTAAAATTAACAAACAACATCTTGTTAATAAATAAGAGACATCTAAATACTTGACTTAGAAACATCAATAAAAATAACGAAAAAAAAAAGACTGTCTTTCGACTCTATTAATTAATTTTTTTAGTCATTTCATCCCAAGAAAGGCATAGCGTTACGGCCAGATCACCTTCAGACACCGGCAGCTGGTTTTTGAACGTTATGTTTTGGGCGTGTTTATTCGTCCGTGTCGGGAAAACGTTTTTCGGTAAAAACGAATATACACGTCTATGTCAGGTAAGAGTTCCTGTACGTTCACCGAAGTTAGCAACGTCGAGTCTGGTCAGTGCCTAAATGGATGACCGCTTGGAAATAACAAGTACTCAGACCATGGATGTGTGGGTGGCGTAATGGATAATGGCTCGGAACTGTTAATAGGAGAGCCCAGTTCTAATTCCGGTTGGGTTCGTTTAATTCACTTAAGCGAAATACCCCTGGGAAAAGTATGAAGCCATTTCTTCTCCCCAGCTATAGATTAATAAGTAAGACTTGAATTATTAAAAATATTATTATCTAAAAAAAAAAAATGCATATAAAATATTCAGATTTCGATATTAAATAATTCTTAGAGATCAATATGACGCTAAACAAAAACAACCAACAAACAAGCAAGGCTATAATGCCACTAAGACGCAAATGGTTACTGAGAGTGAAATAGAATTAGAAAAGGTTAGTGAGGAGAAATGACACTTAAAGAACAGGATTCAGGAAAAAATGGCGTTGTATTTAAATTTTTAAGGATTTTGTCAATGTTAGAATGTCGTAATTTTATTACAACTACGTTTTAACATCGCATAAGTTTGGCTTGATGAGGATATCTTTTGATAAACTTAATTTCCTAATAGTAGAAAAATGCGATTTTTTGCCTCATGTTAATGTTAGTCTTAAGGCGAAATAGAAATATATTTGATCAACTACAGAAAAGAAAAATCTATGAACTTGTAACTCTATTTTGCAGATGTGTTTGTGAAACACTTTTACAAGCTTTAGAAAGGCATAAACAAGATACACATCAAAATTTACACGCACTCCGAGAAAGATTAAAACAGAAACTAAATACTTAAACATTAATTATTATATCTCTCACATTATCTGTCTAAATATGTATATTTAGGAAGCAAGCCTTCAGAGTCTGTCTATATTTCTGAGATGAGGTATTATGTACATTATTTACATTATTCGGATTATTGTCCTCATCCCTGTCGCCATATTTATCACAACGTTTCGGCCGTTGTACGCTCCGGTTTTCTTCAGGTGGTTGGAATTTCGAACTGAACTCTTTATATCGCTCACTGGGGTAGACTGTTCTAGTTCCACGTTGGATGGATGTCAGTTATCAGTTAACTTCTGTTAATTTCCCTCTGAAAGTTCTCCACTGCCTTAACCAGGTATTGAACTCACACTATTGGGGTCCTGTCACTGGATCTAACCAACGCCTTTATCCACTGTGCCATGTGTCCTTGAAGCGTTGGTTAGATCCAGTGACAGAACCCAAAAGTGTGAGTTCAATCCCCAGTTAAGGCGGTGAGAAATTTCGAGGAAATTGTAGATTTGATAACTGACATCCATTAAACATGGCACGTGGAACTAGAACAGTCTACCCAGTGAGCGAAATCAAGGTTCAGTTCGAAATTCCAACCACCTTAAGAAGGCCGGAGCGTACAACGGCCGAAACGTTGTGATAAATATGGCGACAAAGATGAGGACAATAGTCCGAATAATATAAATAATGAAGCAAACCTTCATTAATATATGGTTGTTATTAACTTAATTAACTACATCTCTTGATTCAATATTAATTATCTAACATACATAAATAAAATAACTTCTCGTTACTACATAAATTAAATTTATCATAATAGAGAAACGATAACAAAAAGTGTTCTTTATCTTAGATAATTTTAAGGTATAAAAGATGGCCACTGGAAAAAATATGTGTGCCACCTTAGTGATAAATTAATTCTAACACAAGACAGACATTTTTCGGAATTACTTTTATACTTTGCGTCATAAATATAAGTAAAATATAATAAGACGCAGATAAATCGTTAAGTTAACTTCGGAAAATATTAGGAAAACTGAGTTTTAAAATCTTCACTACAGCATAACATAACATAATAAGATAATTTGATTCTTTATAGATATTATGTCTATTGTCTAGACATTAATTTCATTGCTTGAAAAAACAGGAGGCGGTGTCCATTCAAATACTAGTAGCTACTAAAATAATGTTTATGGTAATAAAAATATACTTGTCTGTGAATATAACTGTTTTAGTATTGATTAAAACCAAGACAAAAGAAGAAAACCTTTGTCAGTCTGTTTGGACACGTCGGAACTAATGACTTAGTTTCAATCCTGTCAAAGAGCACATATATTTTCTTTAATAAAATTTCCCGATATCTATCTATATCTCCGAGATGAGGTATTATGATTATTTACATTATTCGGACTGTTATCCTCATCTTCATTGCCATATTCACAAAGTTTCAGCCGTTGCACACCCCAGCCTTCTTTAGGTGATTGGAATTTCGAATCGAACTTTTTATTTCGTCCACTGGGGTAGATTGTTCTAGTTCCGCGTGCCATACCTCTTCCGGATGTCTCAGTTATTTCCCTTTAACTCAATCTTCTTAAGTTTTGGTTCGCCAATGTTGTAGCCTGGTATTGTCCTCAAGGACACATTGCCCACTGGATAAAGGCGTTTGTCTAGATCCAGTGACTAGACCCAAAGAGTTGTGAGTTCGATACCAGGCTACAACATAGGTGAACCAAAAAACTTGGAGAGTTGAGTTATGGGGAAATAACTGAGACACCCGGAAGAGGCATGGCACGTGGAACTAGAACAGTCTACGACGGTGGACGAAATAAAGTGTTCGAATCGAAATTCCAATCACCTGAAGAAGGTCGGAGCGTACAACGGCCGAAACGTTATGAATATGGCAGTTAAATTGAAGATAACAGTCAGAATAATGTAAATAATATAAAAGATTTCGCGAATATTCGGTCCGGTAACCGGAAAGGAATATACGTAGTTTAATAAATAAACAGAGCGTCTACTTAAACATGGGTATCTGATAAAAACTACGTTTAAAGCGAAAATATTTGTCGGATTAACAAAAAAAAAACAACAATACTGCATTAGGAAATTGTTTTGTTTACATTTGAATACAAAACTGAGCAGGTGGGAACATTTCTTAAGTCAATGACGAGAAGAATTTCGCTTAAGGCCACTATTCAGCCCGGCTGATTGGCTAAGTTCGCTGTAGCTCAGTCGGTTACAGCACGTCGGATCAAATGACAGTTCTCTCTGCCCAGGGGGATGCAGGTTTGAATCCCGTCGGAGAGTGAATATTTTTTCTTTAATAAGATTTCTCAGATATTTCGACTGGTAAACGAAAATAAATAAACGGAGCATTTACTCAAATACGAAATATCCATTTAAAATAAAGAATAAAATCTGCCGGATTAATAAACAAAATTGCATTAATTCTTTAGAAAAGTAATTGCTAATGTTTAAAATAGGCGTCTTCTTGTCCGCTAATTTCTTTTAAGGTGCCAGCAAATCGTTATGAAAATTATATGACTTAGAAATATGTTGACATACAAATAGCATCTATATGTTTGAATTGACCTTGTCACTAAATTTTCTATATTATCATGTCTACGATTATATACTCTCAAAAAAGTTTAATGACATTTTCAAACGATCTAAATAAAGACTTTCAATAAATCTGAACGGATGCATCAAAAAATTAAAAAAAAAAAAAAATCAGGAGAGTTTTACTTATAATAACAAAGCACCCATTTCATTTCTCATTAAAATCTATCAGATATGCCCGTCGGGAAAATACAATAATTATTTAACAACAAAAACAAGAACAACAAGAACAAGAACAACAACAGCAACAGCAACAACAACAACAATAATAATAATAATAATAATAGTTCATGCGCTTAGGATAATATTGTGTCTCTAAGCTTCGGACAGGAGCTGAGATATGACCATCGTCGCCGTCCAAAACATCTAAGAGTCGAAGGCGGTTGAGGAATTAAAAAAAAAAAAATGAGCTGTGTAATGATAAGTTTAGTGTTGTGCCTATAGTAACTGGCCCATTTGGAACCGGTTGGAAAGCATTACATTTCATGAATTATAGACTCAAAGAATGGTCGAAATACGGAGTTGTCCAAGACATTGCTTGACTCTGCAATTTTACAGAGAAAAAT
>CAHIKZ030003692.1:2127500-2132500 GCA_903632075.3 Acanthosepion pharaonis
AAAACTGGCTTGTGTTTGTTGTAAAAAAAAAAACAAAAAACAAAACACACACGCACACTCACACTCACTTAAGGAATAAAAATCTATGTTCCCAGAGAATTCGATCAATTAACCTACAAAATATGTTACCTTTCTCCACCCATTTCTCTGAAAGTTTTACCATCAAATCTAGACTCCAGTCAGAGAATATTCGCCATGTTTAATTTTTAATGATTTATTTCCCCATGTTTGACCTAAAGGGGGAAATGTGTCAGATAGGCAAAAGCAAATGTGCTTTAATCTTCAAATTATATATTTGTTTTTAGTCGTTTCACACCGAGCAAGGCGATAAAGACAAAGACACTAAGACAGAGAGAGAGAGAGAGAGAGAGAGAGAGAGCGAACAATAAAGAAACTGGGATGGTCTCATTGTAAAATAAGTGTGACTTTGCTTTAAGGGTTTTCTGTTGGATTCGCCTTCTCCTTATATTTTCTCACAAAACATGCCGTTGTAAGCTAAACATGGTGTAAGTGACCTTTGTGGTCAAAAGAAAGTAGATAAATCATAAATTGGAAAGAAAAAAAAGTTTTAGGTTAGAAAGAAACAGGTGATACTATGGACGATTGAAATGATCAGGTTTTATTGTTTTGTTGCCTTTATTTTGTGGCATCTACTTTTTTTTTCCACCTTCTTTTAGCTAATATGCCTATTTAGTATCTTTTCATTCATTCATACATCTTACTTTTTCTTTTTCTTCTTCATCGTTGTCTTTTGATCCTCTTCACGACTAACATTTATTAGGCTCCAATTTTTTTTCTTCTTCTTTTTCATCATCATCATCATCATCATCATCATCATCATCATCATTTTTTATCCCCCCTTTCATAATCATTATCCTTCTTCACTACCTACTTTTTCTTTTTCTCTCCTCTACTAACATTTTATATTCAACTGTTTCTTCTTTTTCTTTTTCTTCTTCTTCTTCTTTTTCTACTTACATTTTTTTCTTCTTTATTTTCTTCTTCCTTTACTTCTTTTTCTTCTTCTTTATCATCTTCTCTTCCTTCTAGTTCTTTTTCTTTTTCTTCTTCTTCTTCTTTTTCTTCTTCCTTTTCTTCTTCTTGATCTTCTTCTTTTCCTTCTTGTTCTTTTTCATCTTCTTATTTTTCTTGTTTTTCTTCTTCCATTTTTCTTTTTCGTCTTCCTTTTTTTCTTTTTCTTCTTCTTTATCATCTCTTCCTTCTTGTTCTTTTTCTGCTTCTTCCTTCTCTTTTTCCTTTTCTTCTTCTTTATTTTCTTTTTCTCTTCTTCTTAGTCTTCTTCTTTTTTCTTCATATTGTTCAGTTTCTTCAATTAGTCAATAATTATTTAATATAAAATTTATTTGCTTACGGACTGAAATATTTAAATAAAACATTTCTTAAACTTGTTCTGCAAATATTTGATTAAATTTGATAAAGAAAAAAAACTTGCTGATTTCGACACGATACCATTCGTTCTCAGATTTAATTCACTTGAGGATAATAAATCAGAAACATAAACAAGAATAATTCTGCAGAAGCAGATATGAATATATAAGTCAACTGCAGTTGAAGAATACGTGGTTAATAATAAGAATTTTAATCGAAAATCATAACAGATTGAATTATTAATGAATTTGCCCAGCTTTTTATAGTATCATATCAACTAAGATAAGACTGCAAAAACATTCTAACCAATTGCCACAATATTGTAATAATAATAATAATAATTACTTTGAATCTTTTTTTAGTCCAGTGAAAGATTTTCAGAAACGTCTTCTTTATTTAGGCCTAAATTATTTTTCAGACATACATTTTATTTTACTTACCTAAAGATCTTACAAAAAATACAAATTTCCTACATAATCTCTAGATAACAAACATATATATATATATATATATATATATATATATATATATATATATATATAATTTTGTAATTAAATATATACATATGTATACATATTTATGTAACCATATATATATATATATATATATATATATATATACAAATTACATGTTTAAAGTAGCAAGAAGAATATCGATTTTAAAATTTCAAAATTATTTTAGTACTGTCACATATATATATATATATATATATATATATATATATGATTATACATACATACATACATATATATATATATAAACATAGTTTTATAACTAAAATTCTCAAATACACGTATACATTTATATATATAATTGCATATATAATAGCACATTATATATAAATATATATATATATATATATATATACAAATTACATGTTTAAATTAACAAGAAAATATCGATTTAAAAATTTCAAAATTATTTTAGTACTGTCATATATATATATATGCGTGTGTATATATGATTATACATACATACATATATATATATATATATATATATATATATATATAAACATAATTTATAACTTAAATACGCGTATACATATATATAATTGCATATTAATTGGACATATATATATATATATATATATATATATATATATATATATATATATATATATATGTGTGTGTGAGCATAATTATCTATATGTAGGTGTAGATATAATGCTTCGTCGCATAAAGCACACCTTTATATTTCAATATATCGTCCGGGTAAACGAGCAAATCTACACCTGTATTGTTAGGTTCTTTTTTATTGGAAAATGCCAGATGTCACTTCCTACACGCCGTTTGGTGATTGAACATAGAATAGATGGCCAGCTCTTATTCTGGGAAAAGTACATTTTGCATTCTAAATTACCCTCCACACACACACACACACACACACACACACACACACACACACACACACACACACACACATATATATATATATATATATATATATATATATATATATATATATATAGTTTGTCTTGTTTATAATTACGTTGAGTTCTTTCGAAGTTTACTCTATTTATGATCGGAGACTGCGGAATTAAAATTCCCATTTAGTTTTTTTTTAACTTAAAGATTTGCACCTGCGTCATTATTGGCATTAATATTCATAACTACCTAAAGTTAATTGCACAAAAATGAATTATCTATACATAAAGAAGCCATCCCCCACCCAAACTGAAAACTGTATACGTAAAAGACGAACTGGAAGAAAATTAATCAACCATTAGTAATCAATAACAGTGAGTGACGTTATGTATAATATTTTAGATAGGCTATCAGCTGTCCCTATTTTATAGTTTGATTTACGAATTCCGGTTGAAGAGGCCAACAACAGCAACAACAAAGACAATAAAAGAGAGAAAAAAAAAAAGAAAAGAAGAAAAACATTTTAATTAAGGAAGAATGAATTACGAATCGTAATTCGCTCTGCGAGAAAGAAAATGAAAACACAAAGACAGAAAAGAAAACGCTGTGTAGGAAAAATATTAAAAGAAAGGAGTAATAATTGAGAAGTAAATGGGAAGAAAATGATACATTTACAAACAAAATATCTTTGACTTAAAAAAAAACAAAAAAACAATAAGATAAAAAGAAAGAAGAGAAAGAAAAGAAAGATAAAAGGAAAAAGGTCGGGTTAATAATAATAATAATAATAATAATAATAATAATAATAATAATAATAATAATAATATATACAACATAGACAGAAAAAAACAATAAGGAGAACTTTGTCTATGTAACAATCATCGGAGATAAAAAAAAAAAAAAACCACAACAATAATTTAGGTCTTTCCATATAAAATCGAATGATGATGATGATGATTTTAATAATAATATCAAACCAAAAACAATACCCCCAAAAAATCATTCTCAAAAAGCTTTTTTAATCCCCGTGCAAAAAATATATATCTCTATATATATCCATATCTTCATATTTATATATGTATATATATTTCCATATATACGTATATCCACATATCTTCATCCCTATATATATATATATATATATATATATATATATATATATATATACCTGTGAGTTTTTCAGTTGAAACAACAAACTATATTATTTAATCTTTCATTTGTATTCACATGTATTGCTGAAATAAAACCAGTTCTTCACCTTACTACAGTCGTTCGTTCTATTCTGTCTGTTATACATGTGTCACGACGTTCTGAAAAAAAAAAAGAAGCCTTCTGGAATATTCTCAGCAAATCTCATTAGTCACGTGGTAGATAACCGGTAAAATTATTGTACTCACAAAATATCTATTAAAAAAGCCTACAAAAAGAAAATTTAATGTCCCGCCATCAGCCAAAAAAAAAACAAAAAACAAAAAAAAAAAAAACATAACGATGTGAAAAGACGCTCCATTCCTCGCTGACAGAACAAATCTATAAAACAAGAAATTAAGTACTCTTTCCAATTAAATTATTTTACAGCTATCGTCCTCAATTTTTAGCCCAACAATTATTCCGATCTTTACTTAATTAAATTTAATAACTTATGGGAAATAACAAAAATAACGTCACCCGTAAATTTATACATGGTACGTATATATTTGTATTCAAGATATTTCTTCATTTGCCTTCGACTTATTGGTGAGCAAGTTTGTCTCGCAAGATCAACTAAGACTAGTGAATTCGAACCTCACTGGGTGATCCATATTTACGTCCTTGATCCATTATTAAGCGTAGCTTAGTTTATCAATATTACCTTCACAAATAAAGAACGTCTTAAATCTTTATAAATGTCAAATATGAAATAATTTTGTGACCAACGCTGACAGGCTTCGAGAGATAGATGGAATGTGCCTATTTTTTGGCGCGGAAAGTTCAAATTTCTGGTGAGTGTGTTACGTTTACTTTGCCGCAAAAGCATGGATCTATCTCTTGCCTGCCCGGCTTTGCTAGCAGTCCAACGGGAAGGAGGTTTATACGGAATTAAAAAGTCAACAGGAATGCATTCCGATATCTTTTTCAAGTCGTCATAGGAATTCACACATAATAATGAAAAAAAAAATATGTGGAGATTGCTGAAGGAACATAGTATTGGAAAAATTACAAGAACATGGTATTACAAGAATTGTTTAGTGGTTGTAACAGTAT
>CAHIKZ030003692.1:2137500-2140000 GCA_903632075.3 Acanthosepion pharaonis
GACTACTTGGATCAAATAAAACAGATAAACTGAAGCATTCTTAACGGCTCAAGACACTTCCATAATAAAGCAACAATAAAGGACAAATGTGATACGTTCCAGGAAAACAAAATGTTTACGTTGACGAAAACATGAAACCCTCACCCAGTCCACGCGATAGGACTCGATCTGATTGCAGTAAACAAAAAGAAAGAATTTATACCGGATAGCGGATGTCACTTTTTTCATCGGACCCTAAAGTAGATCTAAAAGATTGTTAAAATACAAATAAACCTCTCGATTATGCCAGAAAGCTGACGAAACTGAACCACACAAAACGACAGTCGTGCCATTTGGAAACGGCACTAGGAACACGACCTTGGAAAAAAAAGTTAGATAAACTCCGGTTCAGGAGAATTCAGACCATCTAAGCAACAGCGTTGCTAAATTTCTCCAGAATACTGATAATATTTCTGAAGTGTTAAGGCAACTTGCTGTCAGTCGAACCCCAGTACCAACAACTAAATATTACTAGCGTGAGATGAAGTTATACATTTAGATTATCCAATTATGTACTGCTGGGATAGAAAAGCTCCCTGAGAAATTTGCAGGAGATTTATGAAAAGTTTGTTACTTAATCTTTCTTAAGATAATCATAAACAAAAAAAAAATCTTCTGTGAATATGAAAATAAATTAAACAAAGTGTTGGAAATATGCAAAATAACGGCAGTATTGGATTTGGCGCAGTTACTAAATATAATTCTGAGAATTTTAGTAGACTTGTTCTCAATCGATCTTTATCGATAAACACCAGACACCACTGCCTCGTGTTTATCGATAAGTTCACAAATTTTAACCTCATTCATACAAAAAAGTAAGCATCCGTTTATCTGCAGAGATAAAGGCAGCGCTCTCCTTGGTTAAAATTCATTCCTTTGTTGGTGAAACTGGAATGACTTCTTCAGTCCGCAGGCTAGGGCGATGGTGTTATGGAGGCAACCCTAACTTTCTGGCCTTCCTCTTGGCTGTACAGACTAGATCCATTTAGGGACAACTTAACTGCAGGAGTTTCCGGAAAGTTGTCGGTGTTGACAGCCAACCGCCTTCGTGGCTCCACTCCAGGTTTTCCGTTTAAATTTAATGCCATAGTCTTTTCCGTGTTTGGATATGACCGTATTAGAAGTCAGAAGTTACCTCCCCCTAGATGGACTGCCTTCCTGGACTGTTGAGTTTCATCTACCAGAAGTAGCTGCTTATGAGGTGCCTGTTTTTCGTCTTCACTCATTCTCCGACCTGGAGACTATTTGAGACATATGCAGCGGAAGCATTCTATAGAACGTGGTAGTTTTTCTGCATTATAACCCCTGGTTATGACAACCTTTGGAACATATATAATGTAAATAAATAAGCACTATATACATTATGTGTTTTAGAAATTAAAAAGTTATCTTTTTATATGTAAAGCGTGAAGTAAACAGAAACACTATTACATAAATAAATTCATATAAATAAAGGGTTGGTTGAGCTTTTTACCTATAAATACAATGAATTTTCAACAATGTTTTTTACAACAAATAATAGCAGTAATCTCTTAATGACATAATATTTTTAAGAAACCTATCGATTATAATGATCGCTTCTTCAACAGATACATCGATACAGGCAAAGGAATATATTAGACATGGGAGGGGCTTTCATTAGCTCGTCTTTATTTAAAAGCAACAAATGCTACCATAAAATTAGTATATCATGTTGAAGATGCCACTCGTAGTAGAAAAAGAACAAGAAAAAAATCAGAAGTTATTACGTTTATTTTTAGCTCAGTACTTATTCGATCACCAAAGTTTGTGCTCTGGTGCAAGACTAAAGTGGTGGGAACATAACTGTAGAAAATTAACTAGCAAGCATGTCATGCTGACAATGACAATGAGGGCGATTTCAATCTGCACTTAACACCTCAAAGAAATGGCGCTTGTTAGATCAATTCTTCTAGATTGTCCTACCTTCAACTCAGAAAAAAAAGATAGTCTCTGTATATGGGATCAACGTGTTAATGACAGAGATCTGTGGCAGTGTTTGCTGAATGTCCGTTAATTTTGGGCACTATTAGGTTAGAAACATATCAATTCTTGCAAACTGTTGCTACTGAAACAAACAGTTTTCTGCCATAAATATGTATTCGATTCGAATAAAGAGACAGATTTGGCTAGTAAATTCCTTAATATCACTCACTTGTAATATATATATATATATATATATATATATATATATATATATTGTAAAATAAAAATTCAAAATCTACTCTAATTATATATATATATTATTCAAACATATAACTGTCTATTATATTTGATCATGAGCCATTCTAATCTTCGTATAATGGCTTTAGTTTCGAGAGAAAATAAAGACAAAAAAATGACCAGCATACGATGCTTCGGACTACTCATGATCAAACATAACAAACATTCGTTATCTGTTATATGTAACAATATATGCCTAAATAATGATCTGCTGTCGCAT
>CAHIKZ030003692.1:2142500-2167500 GCA_903632075.3 Acanthosepion pharaonis
AATGGGAAGACGAATATAAGTAAACTAGCACTTAGAAGAAAAAGGAATGATAAATGGTAAAAAAATATATATATTAAGAAAGCGAAAAGGAATGAGAGAGAGACTGAGAGAGAGGGGGGGATAAAGAGAGCGAACGTGCAGGTGTACAGAAAATCCTATAGAGGGGAGTTTGGTTGATAGAATCGTAGTATTATAAAGAAATGTTAACTATTAATGAGAAAGAAACAATCCGCGTAAGAGATGCTAGGGGTTGACAACTGGCTGTAAAGTAGATTACAAAAACGACAAAGCAAAATCCAGAATGGAATCAAAAATAAAAATAATGAATCCTAAGACAATCTCTTGATCTTTTAATGGAAAGAAAGTAGGAAAAAAATAAGAACGAAAGAAAAAAATGATGAAAGAAATTATGAAGGAAGGAGTAAAAGCACAAGGAAATTTGAGGAGTACTTTCTTTTAATGTGTCGAAAGAAAACGAATAAAAGAATAAGTCAATAAGACATGTTGAATGAATAACGAGGCGTGGAGGTGGGATAGGGAGGGTTTCTTTTAACAATGATGTGCCCCTTGCACTAAGCCCAAGAGCCATTCGAGGTAGAGGGCTACAGAGTAAGAAGCGCCACTCCTAGCAAGGTGAAAATTCTATTAAGATGCAAGGCGGGCATATGAAGGGAAAGGGAAAGAAAAAAAAAACTTTACAAGGAACAAGAAGCGCAATCCTGAAGAGGAAATAAATGATAAACCTCTACTCCTGTTCAAAAGAACAAGGAGGACCTATGTGAAACATATAAAATACTAAGAAAAAAGAAAGACAGACATGTAAAGAAAGAAAGAAAGAAAGAAAGAAAGAAAGAAAGAAAGAATTGTAAAAGAGTAAGAAAGAGGAAAGGTAGAAAAGATGATCAGAAAAAAGGGAGGGAAATTGAAATGGAAGGATAAATTGGGAAAAAAAAAGAAAAGAAAGAAAGAAAGAAAAAGAAAGGAAAAAGAAAGAAAGAAAAAAGACGCAAAGTAAGAAAAATCACGAGTAATAAAACGAAAGAAATCGATAAAGAAATAAAAATAGAAATAAATTAATAAAGAATGAAAAATCAAGACTGAAAGTAAACGAGAAAAAGAAAAACAAACGAACGAATATAAGAAGGGAAAGGCGTAGATATAAAGAAAGAAAGAAAGAAAGAAAGAAAGAAAGAAAGAAAGAAGTGAATAAAAAGAAATGAAAGAAAAGAAGAAAGATAAGAGCTAGGTATAAAGAAATGCATAAAGAAGAAAGTAAGAAAGAAAATGAAATGGAAGGAAAGAAGTGAAAGAGAAAAAAAGCAAGAAGTAATTTCCCATAAAAAAAGAATTCCAAGTGGAGAGAAGTGATACTTGATAAAATAAAAAGTTACCAAAGAAACAACTGACAAGAAATAAAGTAAATATAGAATATATAACAAAAAGAGAAAAAGAAAGAAAAAAAAGCTTCAACATTAAATGAAGTTGGTTGGCAGACGAAGATGGCAGAATGGTCGATTGCGAAGATAGAATCGATAATGACAAATAAATAGACAATATCAGATGATAGGAAGAGAGGGAAGAAAAATTACAAGAAAAAAACAAAATGACATCAACAAATAATCAGAAAACCGCCAAAGAGGCAGATTGACAACATTGTTATTCATAGATATTTAAATTCTGACTTGTTCTTGGAAGACTTCGAAAGCTTTAATTAATTTGAATTATTGCTGATGTAGTGTGATATAAAGAAACGTTAAGTAAGAAAAAGTAAAACACAATCGATTTGAGTCTTGACAAGAAAGCAGATTCACTAGCGATGAAATCAATTCTAAGATCTTACAAATAAAATAAAAAAAATCCACGCGAAAAGAAATGAAGTATACAGTGTTTCCATTTTTTTATTACATTTTTTGCTATCAAGAAGCAAGTATAATATTAAATACTAAATTGCACTGGCAGAATTAAAGAAGATAATAAAAAACATAGTCATGGAAAAAACACGTACAAAGCATTGAAAATTATGAATAAAGAGGAAAAATTATTTATTGATAAAACCAAAATTCTTTTTTAACCTATTATCTATCTATCTATCTATCTATCTATCTATCTATCTCTCTCTCTCTCTCTCTCTCTATATCTATATATATATATATATATATATATATATATATATATATATATATCAGGTTTGTTCATATCTGTCTAGCTATCTGTCTATCAAACTATCTAGCTTAGTCTATTCATTATCTATTTATGTTTATTTTACTCATTCTGTATATATTTATGTATGTTATGTTTATCTTGTATTTTCCCTTTCAAAAAAGTAAATTAGCAAAAAAGGCAAAACGTTCGATATAACATTTCATTGGTAGAATAAGAGAAAAAAAATGTAGTATTAAAAAGAAAGAACTCGAAGAATAAAGAGAAAACATTGATAAACTCAAAATACTTTTAACCACTGGAATGATTATATATATATATATATATATATATATATAGATATATATATAGATATATAGATAGATAGATAGATAGATAGATAGATGATAGATATGGACAAAATGAGATAGATGGATAGATAGATATATATGAACAGAATGAGAGAGAAATGAACCGAATGAGAGATGCATATGAACAGAATGAGATAGATAGATGTGAACAGATCGAGATAGATAGATAGATAGATAGATAGATAGATAGATAGATAGATAGATAGATAGATAGATAATTGTTAGTTCGCTAACGACCCAGATAGTGATGCTGATCAACTACACAATGCAGGATTTTTTAATTACACGTTAAATACAAAACTAACAATCACTTTACAACAGAATCTATTTCTCATTTTGACCATTATCCATCTTTACAAGAGCTAAATTCGCTTCGGGTTATAATAATCAGAAAACCGCTAAAGAGGCAGATTGACAACATTGTTATTCATAGATATTTAAATTCTGACTTGTTCTTGGAAGACTTCGAAAGCTTTAATTAATTTGAATTATTGCTGATGTAGTGTGATATAAAGAAACGTTAAGTAAGAAAAACTAAAAAGACAATCGATTTGAGTCTTGATAAGAAAGCAGATTCACTAGCGATGAAGTCAATTCTAAGATCTTACAAATAAAATAAAAAAATCCACACGAAAAGAAATGAAGTATACAGTGTTTCATTTTTTTTTTTTCATTTTTTGCTATCAAGAAAGTAAATCAAGAAGCGAGTATAATATTAAATACTAAATTGCACTGGCAGAATTAAAGAAGATAATAAAAAACATAGTCATAGAAAGAAACACGTACAAAGCATTGAAAATTATGAATAAAGAGAAAAAATATTTATTGATAAAATCAAAACTCTTTTAACCATTGTAAAGACTATCTATCTAGCTCACTCTAATGTATTTTATGTATCTATGTATTTATTTAAATTTTTGCTTTCAAGAAAGCAAATTAACAAAAATAGACAACGTTTCATTGGTAGAATTAGAGAAAATAAAATAAAAAACCTCGTCATAAAAAAAATAAAATCGAAGGCTTTGATAATCATGAACAAAGATAAAAAAAAAATTTGATAAAGTTAAAATTTGTTTAACCAGAAGAAAGATTATCTATCTATCTATCTATCTATCTATCTATCTATCTATCTATCTATCTATCTATCTCAGCCTCTTCATCTATCTATCTATCTATCTATCTATCTATCTATCTATCTATCTATCTATCTATCTATCTATCTCAGCCTCTTCATATCTATCTATCTATCTATCTATCTATCTATCTATCTATCTATCTATCTATCTCAGCCTCTTCATATCTATCTATCTATCTATCTATCTATCTATCTATCTATCTATCTATCTATCTATCTATCTATCTATCATATCTATCTATCTATCTATCTATCTATCTATCTATCATCCATCTATCTATCTCAGCCTCTTCATATCTATCTATCTATCTATCTATCTATCTATCTATCTATCTATCTCTCTATCCCCAGCCTCTTCTATCATATCTATCTATCTATCTATCTATCTATCTATCTATCTATCTATCTATCTATCTATCTATCTCTATCTATCTATCTTCATATCTATCTATCTATGTATCTATCTATCTATCTATCTCTAATTGTTTAGTCTCTTGTATGTATCGAACTCTCTACGCAATTTTATTCAGATGCGTAGCTATATGATGTATGAATTTATGGATCTATTTATACTGTTCAGTCATATAAATCTGTCTACACCAGTTTAGACATATATAAGTGTGTGCGTGTGGTGTATATATATATATATATATATATATATATATATATATATATATATATATACACACACACACATATATATATATATATATATATAAAAGAACAGTAAGATATATAATCCAGTGTTCTTATAGCTATTTTATTTTTACAAAATAGTGCTCAATGTAAATTTACAGAGCATTATTATTATAAATAAATTGATTTAAAATATGGTTTTCCGCTACACAGTTCTAACCATGTTTCAAAAATGGAAGGTCCGAATTTAATTTTTAATTAAATTAAAGACATTTGTTCCATTTCATCCTCAAGCGAAATTCGGATCTTCCATTTTTTAAACATGGTTAGAACTGTGTAGCGGAAAAAACCATATTTTAAATCAATTTATTTATAATATTTATATATATATATATATATATATATATATATATATATATATATATATATATATATATATATATATATATATATATATTGCTTTGTTTACTTTTCGAATACAAACCTGAGCAGATATGCTTTCGTAAAATTTGAGTGTGCTTTAAAAAGTAAAATAAAACCTCGCCGAATTGTGACCATCTTCGTAACCGAGTGGTAAAAGCAAGCTAGATTAGGTAGGAGTTTCTCTTGAAAAGGGGGAGGCAGGTATGGATCCGGAATAGAGGGTCATTCTCTTGATTAAATTTGCTTGAGAACATAGCCAATAGACGATGGAAACTTTTTTAAATAAACGGAGAGTTTACTCAAATACGGGTATCCCCCCCTCTCTCTAAATCTAATCTATATCTATATACATAAACACACAAACGTTATAAAATGGATGCCCGTATTTGAAAGTCACATAGTTTTTTTTTAATTTAAACAAATTAATTTACGTCTATCGGCCACTGTATATGATAAATATAGTGTTGAAACATAATTGTGTAGCGATTTTTAACATTTTTGTTTTAATATCCTAAATAAATAATATTTAGCTTCACTCTCTGTTGTCCCCACTTTTTAAATTAAATGTTACATATATATATATATATATATATATATATATATATATATATATATATATATATATATATATATATATATATATATATATATATATAATCATTTCATGCCTATCTAGCTAGCAATCTATATTTCAATCTATTAATACCAAATTTATACCTGACTAAATTGTGAGCGTGGCCTAGTGGTTAGAATATTGGGGTTCTAAACATGAGACCGGATTCGAATCGCACCATGCTCTTTTTTTCAAGGGGTTGGCTCCTTCAAAATATCAGACTGTGGAATAAATTGTATTTTGCAGCGCTGTTGTAAAGTGCCCATAAACTGTTCCACGGGTTGAGCAAAATCGTGGGTTCAAGATTGAACTAATTCGAATTCATCCATCGTTGTACTAGCCCGAAGTTATAAGCCACTGTGACCAAGTTTTTAAATTTAAGTAAGGTCCAAATTATGCTCTTTCTCCCAAAAACAGTAAAGAAGGTCCGGTCACCCTTACTCTGTTAAATGTCATATGGAAGAGGTTGCCGTTTCTTTCTACGGTATACTAGTGTCCAGCAAAGGCTATAGAACCCTGTCCGTCCTGCTATTCAACCCATATAAGGAGGGAGAAGAGATAGATTCATACCTATCCCAAAGGTATTTGCGTGTAAGTGAATGCAGTAAACTCAACTGGAATTACACCACAACGCAACCTATATATATATATATATATATATATATATATATATATATATATATATATATATATATATATATATATAATGTAAAGAGCGAATATAGATTCAAAACGCTCACAGCATTAATTCAAAAGAGGGCTCAATACCAAGCGTGGAGCAATAGTTATTTATTATAGATTGTTGCACATGGACAAAAACATTACTCACGATAAAGATGCATTTCTGTTTCGATGCAGAGGCATCTCGACAGGTGAGAGACAAATATAATATATATATATATATATATATATATATATATATATATATATATATGAATATATATATATGAATAATATATATATATTTATATATATATATATATATATATATATGAATGATATATTTATATATGAATAATATATATATATATGAATTATATATATATATATATATATATATATATATATATATATATATATATATATAGTGGGTTCTCTAGATGTGAAAAAGACAAATGTGACGAAGAAGAGGTCTGTCATAGGGATTAGCTAGACTCTCTAATGCATAGGCATAGGCCAATACGAGCAACCAGCCTTTACATCCGCTTAACAATATGAAATTAATTGTAGATTTTTAATTTGTTTATACTAAATCCTAACATGAAAATACTTATATTAAATGCAATTTTCTTCATGGTAAACATTTCACGTACTGTGAGAAAGCAAAGGTTTCAAGTCATTTTTCAAATCACACACGTACCCTAATATGTCGTCTTATTCCTGTGTCCGGAAGATGAGTACCTATAAGAATTTCCCGTTCAGAAATGTAGTCGACATACCAAAACCTACTTATAGTATTGTTTGCTTACGATCACTTAAAAGTATTGCATAAATAATTTTTGTATTCTTCCAGACATCATTTGCAACGTCCATCATAGACTTTCCATTAATAACACAGTCGTAAACAAATTAAAATGAGCAGGCAATGATTTAACAAACTTCGAACTTCAATTATTGTTTTCCAGACAACACAAAAACATTACCACACATAACAAAATACTGACGGTAAATAATCATTATTTTCATGCGGTCTATTATCATTATCTTTACTGTTGTTATCACAACGTTTCGGCCGTTGTGCCGTCCAGTCTTCATCAGGTGCATGTCGATCCGGGTAACCTAATTTCAAACTGGACCCTGTATTCAATTTATGTGGGTAGAGTGTTCTCGTTCCACTACCCGTGTCTTAAATTATTATTTTCCAGACAGCATAAGCAACATAATATCTGTATCTATTGCCACACATAACAAAATACAGACAGTAAATAATCCTTATATAATCCTATTGTCATCATCTTTGCTGTTGTTTTCACAACGTTTCGGCCATTGTGCCGTCCGGTCTTCATCAGGTGTCAGTCGATCCGGGTATAGGGATTTCCCAACTGAACCCTTTATTTAATCTACGGAGGGTAGACTGTTATCGTTTCACATCTAGAGAAATCTTGTCTAATTTTATTTTTAGCACTGCTCAGTTATTGCTTATTCCATTAAATCTAAGTACACACCGCCCGGCCCAGAGATTGAACTCACAGTTATTATGTCACAAAATTCCCGAACTTAAGTTTTAATCCACTAGGCTATTTCCCTGTTGTGATAACAACAACAAAGATGAAGACAATAGTTCGCATGTAAATAGAGTAAATAATAACTCCTCATCCCAGAAACTATCGTACGATTAGCGAACTTAAGCAACGTCGAGTCTGGTCAGTGCCTAGATGGGTGACCACTTGGGAATATCAGTTTCTGTAATCTTGGGCGTGCAGATGGTGTGATAGATAACGGCCCCGAATTGAAAATTGGAGTGTCGAGTTCCAGTTCCAGTTGGGTTCGTTATATTCATCTACGCATAAACACCTGTGGGAAATGTAAGAATCCCCCAGCTATGGGTTAATTAGCAGGGCTTGTATTGGTAAATCATTATTATCTCAAAAAGTCTTTCTTACAATATTGTTATGGTCCAAGGTTAGGACCATGGAAGAACAACATGAAACACAAGAGTAGAAATAACAAAGAATATATTACACAAGAAATAATACAAGAAGTGAAAGGGTAAGACTGTCCGACTGGTTTGGCGTGACTGCTATCAGGTCGATTCGATTCAATACTGTCCCAATACCAATACCCGTTCGTCTCTCTTGAGAGGCGTAATATGTATAGCGTTCGGAAGAGTTCATTCTGTCAGTCTAGGTAGGCACCATGACAAATCTAAAAAAAAAATTCGATTTTAAATAACCTACAAAATATTGATAAACCGTAAAAAAAAATCCTAATCAATCAATCAATCTCCTCAGAATTCAGACAGAAAGCATATAAGAATTCGTTTTAACTCATCCACTTCGCTGTTTCGTTCACTTTGCAGAATAACACAAATAAGAGTAGATAACTCCGCCTATCACCCGGTTCACACTCCTCTCCGGTCGTTTGAACAGGAATACATGTTTATCTTTTGTTTTCTGTTTAGAATTGGGTTTCCGATTCCTTCTAAAGTCGATCTCACATCTATACTTCTAACATCTCCATTTAAACTGAAATTTTATTTAGCATTATTTATTTATTTATTTTTCTCTTCAATAGAATTAGATACGTTCGCCTATCGCCCGGTTCACACTCTTCCCCGGTCGTTTGAACAGGAACAGGGGTTTATCACTTGTTTTCCTGTTTAAGATTGGCTTTCCGGTTCCTTCTAAATTTTGCTTCCGTTCTGTACTCCCAACGTCTGCGCTTGAACTCTGAAATTTTAGTTATTTATTTTACTTACGTTTTATTTTCTCTCCTCCACCAATAGAAGCAGATAGGTTCGCCTATATCCCGGTTCACACACCTCCTGAGCCTTTCGAGCAGGATAGTAGTTTGTATCTTGTGTCCTGTTTAGGATTAGGTACTCCTAACACTTGTCCTTCAGCCAGTTATGTGCCATGCGTGATACAGTCTTAGGCGATCATGTATCTTTCGATACATAACTGACGAGGCAGATTCTTACCGCAGTAGGTTGCCATTTCTTTCTGCAGTAGACCAATTGCCATCCGAAGTTACAGAACTCGGTCTGTCCTGCTATTTACCCATAGCTTGGGGAGAAGAAATGGTTTCATACATTTCCCAAGGTTATTAGCACGTAAGTGAATGTAATCGATTCAACTGGAATTCGAACTCGGCTCTCCGATGCTAATACAACTCCACGCAGTATCGCTCTAACTTGAGTGGCTCTTAGTCTTTGTAATGGGTGAACATTAGTAAATTCTCGAGACAACCTGGAATCACTTGCCGTTTGGCTGTCAGATTAGGAAAAAGAAAATACACATCATATCTTTCCAAGGACGGTTATGAATAAATAAACGTGCTGTACTTAGACGTTGGCATCCTTCCGGGGAGGGTGAGTTAAAGGCTGTCATATAAAAACTTTAGTAGGGCTGTTCGGAGACATAGTGCTACACTCTGCGTCATGTTCTTATCAATTTTTCCGAAACATTGTGCGGTTACGCCATTATAATCAAATCATCTGTCTAGGCAGTTCAATTGTAAACAACTGCTGGCCTTTCGCAAGCAGAAACTGAAAGATGACGCCATAATCGTCTTTATGCATATAATGCGAAATTGAGATATACAATCTTAATATGCTTGACTTAATCCAAGATTAGATGAAGTGGAATAAAGGGAAAGAAATAACTTTGTTATTCTCTCTTGAAGCATTTAAAATCTTGCTTTAAGCTTATATATCAACGACTACTGATATCTTAGTCACCAGAGTTGATTTTTATCCGCCATTTTGTTTAAAACGATGATGCTCACTCTGTTCAAAGCCCAAGAGCTACTTACGGTAAAGGGTTACAGAGTAAGAAGCACAGTTAATGCGGTTACGTGAGGAAAAAATAACAGTTAACCCTACACTTGTACAAGTTAAGTTGTAGAGATCCGTGAAACATCCTCCTGAGAATTGGCTCCACAGAACAGCGGGGCATTATCTATTAGTATAAAGATATTTAATAATTTCACTATTTGAGAAAATGTAAGAACAGTAACTTAAATATTTGTACCTACAAAAGAATTTTTTATTCTAATATATATATATATATATATATATATATATATATATATATATATATATATATATATATATGTGTGTGTGTGTGTGTGTGTGTGTGTGTGTGTGTGTATAAATTTCAGGATTGGTTGTTCTAAAAATTTCGCTTGAGGATGGAGCAGAGTTTGATACTTTAATTCAATTTAATTCCTTAATTATATTGAAGTTTTCGGCTCCTGTTTTTTGAAACACAAGAACCCTTTGTGGCGAAGGAATCATATTTTTTTAACAATATATAATATATATATATATATATATATATATGTGTGTGTGTGTGTGTGTGTGTGTGTGTGTGTGTGTGTGTGTGTGTGTGTGTGTGTGTGTGAAAATATATAGAAAATAGGAAAGAACTGGTTAGGTAAATAATCCAAAGTTCTTTAGTATTTTTGTTATTATTTTTAAAAAATAGTGCTCGATACAAAAGTAGAGCATAAATATAATTATTTATTTAAAAATATGATTCCAACACGCTTCATAAGAGTGCTCATGTTTCAAAACAAGAGCCGAAAACTTCAATATAATTATTTGAATTAAATTGAATTAAAGTAAGCTCTGTTTCATCTTCAGGCGAAATTTTCTTTTGAATAACTTATTTCTGAAATTTACGTGTTTTAATAGCATATTCATAATTGAAATCAAAATTTCCATGGTAACAGCCAGGGCGATTGTTTAAATAGGGAGGGATATTGCGTGTTAATAATTTGTATCAGTATAGAGTTACCTTCATAGATGTCAAGTTTGGGTAAGGTGGGGGTGTCTAAATTTAAAACGGAAGATGTTTTCGCCTAGTCTGGTTTACGTGTCTATGGAGATTTAGTTATATTTTTTTATTTCATTTCTTTATGAAAAGGTTTTGTGTATATAAAAAAACAAAAAAAAAACAAAAAAAAAAAAAACTGCCGCAACATTTGTTTTTTGACGACTTCATAAAGGGTTATCTTTTTTGTAGGGTATTTAAACTATTTATTAGGGCTATGGATTGTAAAAATTATTTTATTGTATGTTTGTTTTTAAGCTAATTATTCAATGCAAAAATTTGATGTCGGCAAAAAACCGTTAACTCATGTCTATTGTTTAATAGATTTTTATTATTTAGAAACTTAATAATGTGCATTTCTCATGGAGGCACAAAGGGCATGGATCATTCCAAGTTTTAGATGTTCTAGTCCTGTTTATAATTTTCCATTTTACTTTAGGTGTCCTATTTATTTCCTTCAAATGCCAAAAATATTTAGATAGAGATGTCTGATTTCTTTTATTTATATTGTTGAAAGAGCACTTATGCTGCCTCCATCTGGCTTTAAATTCATTCTTCGTAGACCCAATGTATATCATATTAGTATTAGGACTCTCAATGGATGAGATAGTACATTGGTATACCACAGATTTGACGCAGCATTTATTTTCTAATGGGCAGTCTTCTGGGTTTCTACAATCACACAATTTTTCACTGTTATTGTCTAATTTAAGTGTAGGGTTTTTATTAATACTATTCAGTCATGGGGGTTTGTTCAGGATTTTATTATTGTGTTTTTTTATTATACTTTCTAGATTTTCAGTGCAGCTGTAACTCAATTTCAGGGTGTTCTTATTAAATATATTACTAAGCCTACTATTGGTAGGGAAGTGTTTTTCAATTAAAGCTAGGAATTTCTGTCCTAGTTTAATACTAACTATTTGGTTGAACGGAGGGGTATACCAAATGATTTTTCTTTTCCTGTTTTTTTTCTTCTGGTTAGTGCAATTGTTTCTATAGTTAATGTTTGCATTCTTGTAACCTCTATTATTTAGGACAGCGTTATAAAAAGCTATTGTGTTGTTGGAATACTTCTTTCTTAGCGGAGTTAATGCTGATTCTATTTTCTATTGATGAGTGTATATGTTTAATTATGGATGGAGGGTGGTTTGACTTCGGGTGTATATATAAGGGGTTAGTATTTGGTTTTCTATAAGGTTGGTATGTGTTGTTTGTTAAATCTAGAGTTACGCCGAGGAAGTTTACCCTTTTCAATTTAGTACAGACTGTTATCTTTAAGTTTAGATTTTTAAATTCACTAAATATAATTTTTCTAATTTTCTCTATTTTAAGACTAGTAGAACTCCTCACCACCATGAGCCCGTCATCTCTGTACAGTCCGATATCCTTAATATCTATTTCACGGTGCGTGGTCAAGTTGTACAGTATTAAAAGACCAACAAGGTCAGAAGACTCTGCTGAGTCTAATGATCCCATAGTGATGTCAAACAGGTCATTATTGTTTTTTATTCATTGGTCCCCATTATGAATGAGGACAGATTTTTTTGCGCTGATGATTATATCTGTTTCTTCCTTTGTCAGGTTAGAATACACAGCAGCAAAGTCCAGGGCAGTCGTAAATAGATCCTTCGAAATTGACGGGTAGTAATCCACGATATCGAACTGTAATAAGGTTCAATTCGGTTTATTATAAATATTGGTAAACCAATTGATGACATCTTTAGTATTGATCCATAATTTTAATCCAAGCTGTTTTTTATTTGGCAAGTAATCCCTTTCCAGGATTATTTTGCTGATCTTTCCTATGTCGGGTCGGGTAGGGTTAATTATTCTAGTAGTAGGGTTTTCCAAAAACATGTGACCTCTTATGTAGCGTGTTGGAATCATATTTTAAATAAATAATTATATATATATATATATATATATATATATATATATATATACAAATTCATGAATTTATCACACAAAAACAAAAGCAAAGGTTAATGATTTAATTGGCGAGAAATCCATCATCGCAATCAATTCAAATAATATACAAAAACCTCCGAATCCGTTATAAATGAATTGATCCTTGTTTCATTAAATTTCTGCCGTATTAGTTCTTATTTTTACTAAAAGCTTTCGTCTGTTCCTACAGACATCTTCAGGTTTAGAATAGATGTTGTTCTTGTTTTTTCTCTTTGTAATAAGAGGACAACGAAAATATACGTATTGTTGTACAAGAAAATGCTATTGAAAATGAGTTATTGTTTTTGGAGCGCGCCAGTAGCAACGCTGAGTTTGATTTTAAATTTTTAAAGGTTGTGCGTTCATATAAATATGGTGATGAACGAATTTTTTACTGGTAAATTTTCTGTCAAAGTGGCATGAATTTTATTGTTCAATAATTACAGTAATGTCGCACTTATTATCCAAAAGTCGCACTTGGATCAGTTATTTAAATTACGATAAACGTGCAATCAATTTACAAATTCATGAATTATTCACACAAAAACAAAAGCAAAGGTTAATGATTTAATTGGCGAGAAATCCATCATCGCAAACAATTCAAATAATATACAAAAAACCTCCGAATCCGTTATGAATGAATTGATCCTTGTTTCCATAAATTTCTGCCGTATTAGTTCTTATTTTTACCAAGCTTTAGTCTGTTCCTACAGACATCTTCAGGTATAGAATAGATGTTGTTCTTGTTTTTTCTCTTAGTAATAAGAGGACAACGAAAATATACGTATTGTTGTATCCGAAAATGCTATTGAAAAATATATATATATATATATATATATATAAGGCTCAGACAGTAATATTCCATGATTATAATTCCTTTCATTGGAATAGTAATCACGATCCCATTCATCATACTTACAAATTTAATTTTCTTTTTGAATTTGTAGATCTGATGAATTGGATCGTGATTATGAATCCAATGTAATAAATTATAACCATGGAATATTAGTGTTTTAGCTTTTTATATTATATTCTTGCTCTGTCCTGGACATTGACCTCCACCTGGATTTTATCCTCTTGAAATTTATATTTATATATATATATATATATATATATATATATATATATATATATATATATATATATACTGACCACTAATATCTATCTATCTATTTATGTGTGTGTGTGTGCGTGTGTTTTCTTTATGTGTATAATAGACCTGCCCACTTTTGTCTCGTTATTTTTGCGTTAATAACATTTTACGAATTTGAGTTGGTGTAGGCCCTTATTTAATGTTAACGTTCGTCGCAAATGTCATACGACTCAGTTGTACTCATTATAATGTTCTCTGCTTAAGTATGGTAATTTACTAAGCGAGTCTTAGATGTGGCACAAGGCCGAAAGTAAATAGCGCATAGTGAGGATCAAACTCTCTACTCAGTCGTAAATAAATCTAGCGAGACCAGCTTCTTAACCATTACACTCCGTCGAAGTGCCCTACTCTCTCCTTAAATATCTGTGTACCTAATTGACATCATTTGCATCTAGCTTACTCAATCTGTTTATATATAATTCAACCTTTTCTTCCCTTTCTCAGATTATTTTAATCAGTATATTATTTTTCACCATTACGGACAGTTTCTGCTCACCCATACACCTTCCCAGAAAAGTACTATACAGCCATTGGTGTTTCTTAATACGACATTTATAGTATTTTGTTCTGGTTTCTGCTCACCCGAATAACGTCACATGGATATTGAAGATATATAATATGATAATGGTACCATTGGTGTTTGTATATATATATATATATATATATATATATATATATATATATATATATATATATATGTGTGTGTGTGTGTGTGTGTGTGTGTGTGTGTGTACATAAATTGTTTGAGGAAGCCTTCTAGCATATCGTAGTAAAGAACCTAAAAGAAATCATAGGTAGTAACCATTTCAGGGTACAAGGTAATCCGTAATAAACTAGCAACAAAAACAACAGGATTTTCCCAACTATGTAACAGAAAAAGTTTATGCTGACATTAAACACCATTGCTCAACCTCTAAATCTTCAAAATCTACCACGATTCTAGAAGTCATAACATAATTTACCTCCTAGAATGCACTATGCCAGAAAAAATATGTAGTAAAATCTGAAACTACAGAATTAATAATTATTGCAATCGAACTAAGTCGACTTCCATGAAAAGATTATGCCACCTGTAGAACAACATTTGCCTAGAAAACACGATTTTAAAAAACCCATGCCACATTCACTATAATTGAGAGAATAGAACAGTTCAGAGCTGATAACATTTTTTTTTAGATTTCCATGAAAATTAGTGGATACAAAAACGCACTATCCAGCCGGGCTTAACCATAACTTTAACAATATAGATAGTATTAATATATAACCCTGCGAATCAAAACCTACCCACATTTCTCACCCACACAAGACAGACATGCTTACGGAGGTGTTGAGACCTCACACTTATACACACGACCACACGAATATACACACATCATACTCAGTCACTCCCTAATGAGCCAAATGATAACACACACCCATAGTAATATACACGCTTACACACATCATACTCACTCCCTCCCTACGAACCAAATAACACACACACACACACACACACACACACACTAAAAGAGACACATTCCCTTTCCAGGAACCAATAAAACTGTCAAAATGACCAAGGGAATTCAGAGCAGTATGAATTCATCCAGCTCTTATCTTAAATAACAACTTCAAAGAGACTGTTTGACCAACACAAAGACTGACCAAAATTCGCTTTAAAAAAAAAACAAAAAAAACAAATGAAAACTACAGACAAAAGTTAATTTTCTCCATCAAGACATTCATTTCTGTAGTTCACTGCTACTAGCAAGCAGAAAATTATTTTTCTCCTGATGATGAGGAATGTAAATGAAATAATAAAAATAAAAACGAAAGAATATTAATCTACAACCCAGTGTGTCTGAAGATTTTAATTTTTTAATATTTTTTCATTGTTCAATATATATATACATACATACGTTAGAATTTATATATTTACTTTCGTTCTCATCGCATATATATATATATATATATATATATATATATATATATATATATATATATATATATATATATATATATATATATATATTATATAAACTATTGACCTATGTTCTTTTTTTAATAAAATGTCCATTTACGGCTAATCAATTCAATGCGTTTTCGGAAGAGGTGTAAAACATCCCCCACTATTAACATTCTAGATGGTTGCATGCAGACTCGAGATAAAAATAATTATTGAGTGAACAAAATGAAATCAGTTTTCAGTAAGTGTGAATGTGCTTTTCCAACCTTCGCATGATCTCGTCGGAAAGTGCCATGTCTTGGACATGCCACATTGCTTGAAGTAAAAAGGAATGACTGATTGAATCCAAGGGCAAAATAGACACTCATAAATATTACCAATACAATAGTATCAGTAAAGATGGACTAAAGGCAAACAGAGCAGGAATATATATATATATATATATATATATATATATATATATATATATATATATGTAGTTCACTACTACAAGCAAGCAGATTTTTTCTCCTGATGATGGCCATGTTGGCCGAAACTAATCGAGGAATCTAAATGAAATAATAATAAAAACGAAGGAATATTAATATACAACCCAGTGTGTCTGAAGATTTTAATTTTTAATATTTTTTATCGTTAAAATATATATATATATATATATATATATATATATATATATATATATATATATATATATATATGTGTGTGTGTGTGCGTGTGCGCGTGTGTGTGTCTATGTCAGTGTGCTCTTTCTATCTCACTGTCAATCTCAGTCAGCTATAATCTATCTATATATCTATCACTTCTCTCTCTTTCTCACTCTTTCTCTGAAAAAATATTAACAACAGAGCTTATGAGATTGGCTGATATGTTGGCCGAAAGCGCTTGAGACTATCACCATTAGGGACCTTCCCCAAAAGTACTGTACGACCATTCTTTTACTTTCTATGTTCCGTGTCATTTCAGGCTCTCCACCTCCCTCTATCCCTTGCAGCTCTCAACAAGTTCATTCCCTCTGCCACTTCTCCAAGACCACGTTCTCTCATCCACTTGCTTAAGGCCGCTGGGTATATCATGTGTTGTTTTCCCCTTGTCTCTCTTTCCGTTTATTCGAAATGTGAATATCAGATTCTACAGACCTTCCTTCCTCATTATGTGTTCCAGAAACTTCATCTGCCTATTCCTGATGCTAAGTACTAGCCTCCTCCTTGTTTGGCTCCTTTCTAAGACCTCATCGTTGCTCACATGCTCGGTCCATGATATCCTTAGCATCCTTCTGTAGAACCCCATCTCCGTCGCCTCAAGTCCCTTCTTCATCTTTGAGAAAACCGTCCAACATTCGTACGGCCACTGGTATTTGTTAATAGGAAATTTTGATATAGTGACCTCTATCTGTCAGCCCCGAAGAGAGTCACATTACAGTTATGCTATATTTTCCTTTTGTTTTTTAACTAAAGCACATTTCCTCACTAGGAAATTATTTTCAAAATCCCATATTTGCCCAGTTTTGTAGCCAAAACGTAAACAAAGCAACTTCTAAAGAATTAATGAATTTATTTTTAATCCGACATTTATTAAGATTTCTAAAATACGCAGGCCGATAGACGTGATACATACTGTTTAAAATAAAACTAAAAATGGTACGACTGTTTCCTTGTCTGTCGCATTCACCGAGATATATTTATAAATTTTTGTATGCAAATACATTATATGTATATATATATATATTCTAAACAGTAGCGATAAGATTTGTCTGTCCATTTGAATTATTTAGCCGGATATTGTAAAAATCTAAACGAATATTGAACAAACAGACCATATATATATATATATATATATATATATATATATATATATATATATATATATATATATATATCAAACATGTTTGGTTGAATAATCTGGACATAATATGTCGATTTATTTTTAATTTAATCCTCTCAGATTCTATGATTGACTTCTTAATGTTATATTAAACTGATATTAAATTTTTAAATATTAGTTTTTTTTTCTTTTCTTTTCATTTTTACTTTTACCAAGTACGTTCAATCTCATCGGAGATCATATCCAGGAGTGAATTGCAAAAACAAAAAAAATACATTATAGCTACAAACAAGAGGGAAAAATCCTAAAAAGACTCATAAGCGCTAATATATCCACCACTGAACCCAGTAAGAAAATAAAACTTATTATATACAATCAACGCAATCGTCCGCAATAATTCTTCTCTGTCAACATAGTATATCGATTTAAATGTCCTTTGAGAGTTTGTATATCTGACACAAAGTAAATATATATGTTTGCTTCACAACAACACTATCAAGACGGCTTACACTACATATGTCGGACACAAGCTCTATTGCATAAAATTTAAAGACACATTCCTGTCCACATTCACAATTCAGAAAAATACTAATTGATAATACGAGTATACTCCACCATAAAAATAAAAATAAAAACTTCACCCTCTCTATAAGGAGCAATCAACCATCACTAAATAAGGTTAGTTATGACTATAACAACAATGTTTTAATATATTTCTAATAGCAATTTTTTACAAATGATTAAAATAAAATTATACAAATTGAAGTTACCTCCCTTAGATTAAAAACATGAGCAAAAAAGCATCATAGCTTTAACAGTTAATTTGAAATTAATTATAATAGGGTTCGTTCATGCATGTTTAAAATAATTATTGTAAAAAACCGCGTTTCATGCGCATTTACAAAATAAAAAAAAACTCAACTACCAGTTACATTGATTTTTTTTGTCTTAGCAATTCAACCCTGAAGATGATCTCGGATGAGACTGAAAGTACTTGGGGAAAAAAAAAAAACAAAAAACAAAAAAACATGAAAAGATAAAAAAAGAAAAAAATACGGCGTCTTCCTTAATGAATTTAATATCATCATTAAGAAATCGATCAGAGAATTCGAGAGGAATAAAATAAAAATGAATAGACATAATATGTCCACATTATTCAACCAAACGCACTTGAATGAAGATATGCTACGTAAATACACACACACACACACACACACACACACACACACACACACACACACACACACACACACATATATATATATATATATATATATTGGATAGATAGATATATGTATGTGTGTGTATGTATATATGTATATTTTGCTTATCCAGTGTGTATTGATTTCCTTAGTACTTTTTATTACTTCTGAAAGATAACTTCATTTTTATATTAAGTTTTTCATATTAACTTACATATAAATTTCAAAAACGTCTCTGTTAGAACTATCAAAGGAGATCAAATAAACGAAGCTAAAAATAAGATAACAACACCAGCGAAAGAACAAATATCAACAACAACAACAATAATAATAATAATAATAATAATAATAATAATAATAATAATTTCTTATTGACATGGCAGTTCCTGTAGACTGTAACGTATCTTTGGAGATCTTCAAAAAACTATCAAAATACAAGGACCTTGAAATCGAAATCTCAAAAATGTGGTACATGTAGACATCAACAACTCAAGTTTTAGTTGGAGCCCTCAGATTGATGGGAAAAAGGTTTAAATAGACTCATTGAAGGGATTTCTGGTAGCCCACAAAAATTTTACACACTAATACAGCCCACACTTTACAAACGTCTTTATCCATGTAAAACATGTGTAATTTTAGCTGATTTTTTGTGTCTTTTATTTCCTCACAAAATACTTAGTGGAAAATATCATGATGCCATTTCTGGTCTTAGGTCTCTTGTTGGGACCCGAAAAGGAATGCGTATACACTAGAGATCAAAAGAAATATGTACAGATATCTATATCTATAATCCTCAAAATGTGTGTGGGTTTGTATGTGTGTGTGTCTGTGTGTGTGTATACGTGATCAGATGTTGTTTATGCATTTCCACAGTTTTCATCCGAGTTTACTGAAATACATTTGGGTGGTGGATAATTCTTCAGAGCCGGTTTTGAGTCCAAATTGTTGGCGACAATGGCTCTCCACTACTTCCTGTTCATTATAACTCTCAGCAACGTTTTACTATTTACTATCTGTTCTTGGATATATATATATTTCATAAAAACTTTAATAAAAATAAATAGTTTAAACTATTACAATAATATTATTTATTATTATATAGTTCCATTTTCAGGAACCCCCAACCTTTCATATTATTAATGCCCATCACCCCAGTTAGGGATGTGCCTCAGTTACACCCAAATGTTGTTACTAATATTGATTTTCGTTTGGGTTGAATTTAACTTAAACTGCTCCAAGAGAACGGCAAATGTTCCCAGTAATGAAACACCCGGTCAAAGATGCTTTTTTACTGCTAGTACGATAATTTTGGTTTATTTCTTTGGAAATTAAATTGTATCAAGTTCACTTAAACATCGAGCGCTTCCTTTAATAAACCATTTTCACGCAGACACAAAGTCACTAACCTGTCGTTATTTTATAATCAGTTGGTTTCTTTCTTTGAGAATTAAATAATATCAAATTCACTCAAAAATCGATGATTTCCTTTAATGTTCTCACTGATGTGTAATTATTTTCTCATTTGCCAAGTTATGCATTAATGATATATATATATATATATATATATATATATATATATATATATATATATATATATATATATATATCATTGTATGTTCAGTTTTTGGGTCCTATAACAAGGTCTTATTATTTATCCATTTTCCATTCTCTTTTAGTTTTATTCTTTGGTCTGCTAGAATCAATGAACTTAATTTTGGTACATTGACTATTCTTACGATTATGACATCCTGGCACTGATATGCATGCTTTTAAAATAGCAATGGAACGTACATCACCAGAATAGAATCTACTTTATTGTTATTCAATATTTGCAGTTTCTTGTCATTTTCAGTCCCCCCCTCACCAATCATTCTTCACGTTTCCCTCCTATTAATTCATTCTTTCGTTTAATTTTTCACTGACAATATTAAAACGGGAAACCTAGATTCATCTTTATGTAACGGGTTTCAGCACCTCTAAAAGTTTTGTCTTTTTCTTTTCGTTTTTCCTTCAAGATCTATTAAATAATGAGTTCTCCATTGAACGCCATAATAGTCTCCTCAAGATTAATGGACAAATGGTTAATGGAATAGGAATATCGTGTTTAACCTCCATCTAGCAAAGGCATGAAAACGATTCTTCCTTCCCTAGCTGTCATTAAACAGAAAGGCAAATGGAAACTGTAAAGCAGTCTATCTTGCTAACAGTTCACAAGGACTCTGTTACAATAAACAACAACAGGATGCTCTCAGTTAATGGTGGATATCAGTTCTTGTAGGAAAGGTTCAGGCTTCGGCCGAAAGTTTTGTCAGAAATTAGGAACACATCATAATTATATCTATCTATCTATCTATCTATCTATCTATCTATCTATCTATCACAACCATATCATACATATCTATCTCAACCATATCTATTTATCTATCTATCTATCTATCTATCTATCTATCTATCTAGCTAGCTAGCTAGCTAGTCTATCTATCAAAGTCACATAGTACTTATACCTATCTATCTCTCTCTTTATCTATCTATCTATCTATCTATCTATCTATCTATCTATCTATCTATCTATCTATCACATCACACATATCTATTTATCTGTCTGTCTATATGTCAAAGTCACATAGTACTTATAACTATCTATCTGTGAATCTATATATTTCTATCTCTTCATATCTATCAATCTATCACAATTACATCATACTTATATCTATCAAAATCACATAGTACTTATATCTATCTATCTATCTATCTATCTATCTATCTATCTATCTATCTATCTATCTATCTATCACAATCATATAGGTCTACTACAAATATACATCACAAACACATACTACTTCTTTTTTCTATATATACCGATCTATCTATATCGATCTATCACAATCACATAGTACTTATATCTCACTCTATTTATCACTGTCTCTATGTATCTATCTTTTTTGCCTATTAAATGTGTGCATTTTCTCTAAGTTTGAATTACATGAGAATACTAATATCATTTTAATATAAATATTTTCATATTAATTTACATATATGTTTTTAAATTATGTCACACATGTAAATATCTGACGAGAGCAAATAATCAAAAGTAGAAACGTGATAGAAGTAAAGCAAACGAAAGAAATACTACTACTACTACTACTACTACTACTAATAATAATAATAATAATAATAATAAGCCAACAGACCTGTTATTTTCATGAATGACAAGAAATTCACGAAGTGTATGCATATTGACATAGCAGTAACATCTGAGCGAAACACCTCTATGAAAATTATCCAGAAATTGTCCAAATGCAAGAATCTGGGGATCGAGATTAACAGGACGTGGGGAATGAAGACTGAAACTGTAATCGGAGCACTGGGCCTCGTGAGAAAAGGAATGGGCAAATTTACTAACAGTGTCCCAGGTAGCATCAACATACAAGTTGCTCAGAAAATCGCTTTACTAGGAACATCCCATATATTAAGAAATGTGCTAATCATTTAAATGAAAATCCTTCTCTAGTGTCTAAGCACCATAGTTTGAACAGGATACAAAACAAGAAAGAAAAATATTGTGTTAGCCCAAAATGCAGATTCTGTGATAAATATCCAGAAACAATTGATCATCTTGTATCAAGTTGCCCGATATTGGCACCCACTGAGTATAAAACCCGGCATGACAGAGTGGGCCAATATCTGTAGTGGAAAATATGCAACTTCTACGGGAAGGAAACTGAAAGAAACTGGTATGAACACCACCCAGACCCGGTTACGGAGATAGGACCTGTTACAATTCTATGGGACTACACAATACACACCGACAGAACAATCAAAGCCAACCGCCCAGACATTGTTATTAAAGACCACAAACAAAAAACGATGTCTCTTTATTGATATGGCAGTTCCTGCTGACTGCAATGTATCTTTGAAGATATTCAAAAAGCTGTGCAAATACAAGGACCTTGAAATAGAAATCTCAAAAATGTGGCACATGGGAACATCAACAATCCTTGTTGTAGACGGAGCCCTAGGATTGGTTGGAAAAGATTCTAGTAGATTAATTGAAGGGATACCTGGAAGTCCATGCCTCAAAGAGATACAAAAAATTCTTCTGACAAGTACAGCCCACATTTTACGAAGGGCTTTAACTATGTAATATTTTTTTTTTGTCAGTGGAAAGTGTCATGATGCTATTTCTAACCTTAGGTCCCTGGGCAAGACCCGGAAAGAAATGCCAGAAAAAAATAATAATAATAATAATAATAATAATAATAATAATAATAATAATAATAATAATAATAATAAAATTTATGTTCACTATAGGAACTTTTCTCGAATTTCCCCATAGTTTTTTCGGTTTATTTTTTCTCATCAGCTGGCAATATAAACCAATGCATATCTAGTATTTGCATTTTTTATTGTAGAGTGCGATATCGGAATTATTATTATTATTATTATTATTATTATTATTATTATTATTATTATTATATTAAAAATATATTTTGGGCCTATTTTTCATTTATAATAACATTCCAGCACATAACCAATGAGCAATCAAAAAATTTGAGTCTTTTACTGTTTCCTCCTAAGTAAATATATAAAAAAAAAAACTATTAAAAAAGATAATGACTTAAATGGATAAAGCCCGTCGCAGGATATGGGCTGTGCTTCTTGGAACTATTATTATTATTATTATTATTATTATTGCAAAAGCTTTAGTTTATGGTATACCATTAAATGTATACTTGTAATATGAACCTCTTTCCCGCAGACGCAATGTCACTAAACTGTCGCTATTTCATAATTATTTTAATGACGAGTTCTCTTCATTATTTGCGCCATTTTACAGCCAAGACTCGCCATTAATAAAATAAAAAAAATTGCCTCGTTGTGGTCACCACTTGCCTCCCCACCTCTCTCTCTGTCTGATGTCGCCTTTACAGTCTCGGCCACATCAGTCCACCTTTTAATCTCCCTAATCCAAGATATGGGTGGTGGTCTATGGTGTCCCTTCCTTCCACTGTGCCTAGAAGACTGTCATGTTTCGTCGCATAATTTGACTGAAGTAACGGAGATTCTTTAGTATGATCTGTTCTTTCAATACGTTCTTTGTTCTGATGGTATCTAGCACTCACTTATTAGTGCTTCCCGCTGTCCATGGCACTCTGCGATATGCCCGCATCTCGTAAGGATCAGACCCTTGACTAGCAACCGTAGCGGGTACTAATTTCAATTTATATTATTTACTAACAATAGGAAAACGGCTACCCACTTTATATACAGTAAATACTTAGATTTTTTTTCTTTCTATGTGCCATGTCCTTTCAGGACGTAGACGATCATGGCTCTCCACCTCCCTCTATCCCTTGCAGCGCGCAACAAATTCCTTCCCTCCGCTTCCTCCCCAGACGACGTTCTGTCATCCACTTGCTTAAGTCCGCCAGATATATCACGCAGTTTTCCCTTGTCTCTCTTTTCCTCTATTCGATCCGTGAGTATCAGACTCTCCAAGCCTTCCTTCCTCATAATATATCTCAGAATCTTCAGCTGCCTCTTTCTGGTGTTAAGTATAAGCCTCTTCCTTGTTTGCATCCTCTTCAAGACCTCATCGTTGCTCACAGTGCATGATATCCTTAGCATCCTTCTGTAGAACCACGTCCCCGTCGCCTCGTGTCTCTTGTTCATCTTTGAGGAAATCGTCCAACATTCGCTGTCGTAAAGAAGGACATATGTCACGTAACAGCTCAGTATTCTTTTTTTTGTTACCAAAGATATCCTTCTGTCTCGCAGAACTCTGTCCAGCTTCTGGAATGTGTCCATGGCCTTCCCAATACGTCTACGGATCTCAGTGTCGCACTCACCGTCCTCTGTCAGAACGCTTTCCAGATATTTAAACTTCCGCGTCTGATTGATTCTAGCGTTCCCGAACTGAAATCACATTTCGGGCTATGACAATTCTTTCAAACGAGTATCTTTCGATCTGCGTATTTAGTAATTCTGGTGGGATCAGCTTATTACTTATTACCAATCCCACTTTATATCTACTAGAATTCCATATTCATACAAATTTAGACTTGTCGTCAAAATGTCAACACATTTTAAGTCCATACTATTATTTTGAATATTTACATATGT
>CAHIKZ030003692.1:2170000-2202500 GCA_903632075.3 Acanthosepion pharaonis
TTCTTATTTCTATTAATATAATTCACTGGCATGGCTGATTTAAGGGCTCGGTATTGTCGTGAAATTTTTGCTCGAAGCATTAGTGTTATGGTCCAGGTCCTTGTACCACGGTGATGGTCCAAGGTAGAACCAATAAAGAAGAACTCGAATATGGATATGGAATAACACATATATATTACAAACAGGAATATATACAGAGAAGTAGAAAGTGTTAGTACGAACAATCAAGTTTAGTAGGGGGAACAATGTAGTCTCAACCAGTATCACTATTGCAATGTCTTGTAGTAATTGTCTGAACGCGACTCTGTTTCGGACTGCCTCTGACTCGACTCTTGATTCTACCGCTCTGACTGACTGACAGACTTCTGACGGACCTCTCTCCAGATTTCAGACTGAACTCTCTGCTTCCTCTTGAGGCGCAGTATTTATTACGTACGGAATAGTCCATTATGTTATTATGGGTAAGGTCCCATAACAATTAGGCAAGTTTACCGTGGTCCTAATGTTCTGCATGACTTTGTGCCCCTTTTTTGCACCGGAGAATAATTTCTAGTTTATTTATTTATTTTTTATTAGTTGTTGTATTTACGGCTATTTCGATTTTGGCCGGATAAGCTCCCCTCCCGATGAGTTTGGTTGGTGTGTGCATGATATGTACGCACTGGCTACCCTCTTACCCTCTTGGAATTTTCTGAGTGTATAAGTGTTCCTGTTTTCAGACACTATAGTCCTTATGATTGCGTGAAATTGTATAAATTTGACAGTCGTGGTGCGTCACTCCCCAATTGAAATTGGTATATATATATATTATATATATATATATATATATATATATATATATATATATATATATATAATATAATAATAATAATAATAATGAAAAGGCTTAAATACTAATATTCCATGGTCATAATTTATTTCATTTAAATCGTAAATACGATCCATTTCATCAGACCTATAAATTCAAAAAGAAAACAGAAAAAACAACGCCGGAAATAAAAATAGAATTTAGAGAGAGTATAAGTATGAGAGTGTGAGACGAATGTTAGTGTTAAAGAGAGGGGTAACAGACTAGAGAAGGAGGGAGATTAAACCTTATCAGAGAGAAGTTTTAGAGAGGTGAGTTGAAAAGTTTAAGTGCACATAAACATATTTACCACTAATATTAGCTATATATATATATATATATATATATATATATATATATGAAAGAAAAATACTGAAAAAAAACAAAATTCTGAATATGCATTATTAATGTTAAAATAAAGTCGACGTCGGACGTTTCGGTCTATTTAAGACCATCTTCATGGACATTTTCATTTAAACATAATTAACATTATAACTTATAACAATTTAACACAAAAGACGATGGACATAAGAGCCCAACTAATTCAGACAGATAACTGAAATTTTATACAGATCAGCGTTCTGTTTAAATATGATCACGTAGTCGTCACGTGGGCGATGTTGTTAAGACGTATTCGAAGATGATTTCCAAAAATTAAAAAATATCAAAAAGTCGAATGAAAATTTTTATAAACAATTAAAGAAATCTCTTCCGTTGATGTTGGAATACGTAGTGATCAATGGTTCTTATATCTTCAACAAGCTTGAAAGTCTTTCCCGTTACAATGCAAATCCAAAAGTGATTTTAAAAACGATGGAACAGTTCTAAAAAACAGTTCGATAAAAATTCCATTCTTTACTTGATCAATAGATTCCCTCGTCCAAGCTTGAAATCTTCCACGTTATAAAGTAAATTCAGGTTTGTATATTTTCAGTAGACAGTATTTTGATATTTTTTTAATTTTTGAAATCATCTTCGAATACGTTTAACAACATCGCCCAAATTGACGACTACGTGATCATTTTAAACAGAACGCTGATCTGTATTTTCAGTTATTTTTAGTTGGGCTCTTATGTCCATCGTCTTTTGTGTTAAATTGTTATAAGTTATAATGTTAATTATGTTTAAATGAAAATGTCCATGAAGATATAAATTCCGACGTCGACTTTATTTTAACATTATAATGCATATTCAGAATTTTGTTTTTTTATATATATTTATATATATATATATATATATATATATATATATATATATATATATAAACAATCTCGCTGTTTGCACAGAGAAGGTTTGCTGTTGAATTCAAAAGCACGCTTTCTGTTTTAATAAGGTGTTCACAAATTGAGGATGCAAGAATTAAACAGCACATACCAAGTAAAATCAGGAATACTAGACTAATCATAGCAAGACCAAGCAAGCAATCATGCTGTTTACTTAGAGAAGGTGTGCGAGACCTGATATAAATAAACTCCAGTATCTTTAGAAGAGAAATTGAGTGTGAATGAGATAAAAAAAAATTCTTGTTAAGATTAGTTTCTAGTATTTACCCCGTCGTTTTATTGTTTTCCTCAATTAATCATTCACAATTTTAAATTTATTATATCTTTACTCTGAACACTCCCGATTAAAAAAACTGGAAGTGTGGGGGCAAAACCGGTTGTTTTTCCTCTGTTATTTTTCATTATGCCTAGTAATATTAAATTTAATGATTTTAAAGCAATACTCAAGTTCGGTACTGCTAAACATATATATATATATATATATATATATATATATATCAAATAATATACTAATTATCAATTATATTTAATCATATATTTCCATTGTCTTTACTTATATATTTCCTGCCCAATCTGTTAGTAAATATGTGAGTGATTACTTCCCTTAGTTGTTTTAAGAAACTATACAAATATAAATATTTATCTGTATTTAGACAAAATAAGCTCCCTAGAAAATGAAACGGTTAATAGTTCCTTTACTCATACTTTTCTTAGATTGCAGTCCTATCTGTTCAAGACTTTCATGCGAGGCACTCAGATATCATTATCTATTAAGTGACTTTCTTGCTTCAATTTGATCTGTAAATAAGCTTTGACGTCGCCGTCCTTGTTCTGTTGCTATTTTTTGTCTTCTGAGAGATATTGGCCCCTATTTTAGTTGTGAATTATCTCCGCTTTATTGAATCCCAACACACTGTTTAGTTGCATCTCACTATTAAAACTTTCTATTAATTGTTGTCATTTCGACGGCACACGTACACTAAATATATATATATATATATATATATATATATATATATATATATATATATATGTGTATGTGTGTGTTGTGTGTGTGTGTGTAATTCTAGATGAGTTCTTTATGGATATTTTAAAAACACAATTTACGTGTAAAGTTTAAAATTGACAGCTTTTAATATTAGAAGTATGACCCTCTACTTTTTACTCTCACTGACTTTCATAAACTTGTTTCTGAAGTATAGATATCTAGATATTGCTGCTCTTCCTTTCCGTAGCAAGTAATTTCTTTTAGCAGCCCAGAAAGTGAAATCGTCGAGCCGATCTCAAATTCTAATATATTCTGTTTCGATAACTTCGCGCTAATTCTTTTGGGAAAGGCATGAATGTATCTTACATCACTTATAGATGAAATATCAGAAAAAAAAAATCTTCGCTTGTTTTCTCTCTCGAGAATCCAATCTAGGAGAAAGTAAATTCTGAATTTAAACTTACGAAGTCTTTTTGAATACTTCGTGGAGCATTGTACATCTTTTCAGTTATTTTCTGTCCTCATAAGTGTGACTGGGTCGCCGATCGCATGAAGTTAAGGGTACTACTTGGCTGGCAATTAGGTCTCATCGTTTTACTGTTAAAATAGATAGATGTAACCGTAATTTCTATTTTAATAGCTTCTTTTCTCTCAATTCTGGCCTGTGGAACTTTCTTCCGATTTCTTCTATTCCTGCCGTCTATGATTTTCAAAAAAAAAAAAAAAATGCGATGGCAATCGCCATCTTCTTTTTCAATCATGTTCTTTGATTGTTCTCTCTCCTCCCTATAGTCTTCTCCTTTTATTTCACTCTCAATGCCGCTCCCCACCCTTGCGTCTTAGTAGCATTGTCACGTTACCTTGAGTGAAATGATTAAAAAAAATATGTGTGGATGGTCAGGAGATTCAATTTTAAACTCAACTGACGGGATCTCATGCATCGAAACCGATGGGAGTCGTAATTTAATACACACACAAGTATATATATATATATATATATATATATATATATATATATATATATATATATGTGTGTGTGTGTGTGTGTGTGTATATATATATATATATATATATATATATATATATATATATATATATATATATATATATATATATATAATATCCGATATGGATATAATGAAGTATGAAGAAAAAATATATACGGAAAAACAAACAAAAATTCTTATATACAATTATGTTGTTTTAATGTTAATATGTCAACGTCGGACGTTTCGGTCTAATAATGTTATATTTATGAATATGTCCTGAAGATGGTTTATTAGACCGAAACGTCCGACGTTGACATATTACATTAAAACAACATAATTGTATATAGGAGTTTTGTTTTTTTTTTTCTGTAAATATTTTTCTTCACATATATATATATATATATATATATATATATATATATATATATATATATATGTGTGTGTGTGTGTGTGTGTGTGTGTGTGTGTATGGTCATTATCGTTACAGTTAACGCTCACATCGTATGTCATAAATAATTCCATTTATTTAGATCATTAACTTTAAAACCAAAAAAAGACACAACAGAAAACCCAATTTATTAACATCCTGATCTCTTCCCTACTTGCTAGTGCGATATACCGTTCTCATGTCAAAAATGAAACGTTCGCTAACTGACATTGATTTAACTACTCCATTTTAATTACCAAAATCAGTGCTAATCTTAAGATTCAAAAAGATATATTAAATGGAAGTTACCAGGGAAGAAAGAAAAACAAAAAGAAGAGGAGGTCTCTGGCCGAAAACAATTTAAATGATCGAATCCAAACTTAAAGAAAAGTAGGAATAATCTTTAGGTGAACAGTTTCGTAATTTCTGTCTGAATTTCTGGGATTATGAGTTATGAGCTATTATCCTCATCTTTGTTGTTATCACAACGTTTCCATGCAACGCACTCCGGCCTTCATCAGGTATTTGCCGATCTAAGTAATCTACAGGGAATTTCAAACTAAACCCTTTATTTCATTTCGTGGGTGGGGGTAGGTAGATTGTTCTCGTTCCATTTCGCATGTGTAGGGATGTCTAGATATAGAGATATATTTAAAATTTAGATGTCTGAAAGAATCAGTGCACATGCTGTGCCTATGAGGAGCTTCTGAGTAGGACTAGCATCAAAATAAATACAATGTCAGAGTTGCTAATAAAGTAAGAAAGACAGATGGCAGCAATCCTTCAGCAGAAGCAGCAGTAAGAAAAGAGACAGTTTCAGTGAGTGCAGTCAAGGATGACAATCAGTGCAGCAGCCCGCAATATCAGGCAGGTTAGGTTTAAGGCTCCAATGTCTCTATTGATAATTGTTTCACAACGCAATAGCCTAGAGGATTAAGGGGTTGGTTGATGAATTTGGTGAAAGTGATTGTGAGTTCAATCCCTGGACTAAGTGTAAAAGGGACGAGTATTAAAACAAGAAGGAGAGCAATCTATCCGTGTAGAATTAAATAAAGGTTTCAGATTTGAAATATCCTGAATCGACATAGACCTAATCAAGTCACAACGGCCAAAACGTCGTGATGAAAAAAAATAAAAATAAAATAAATCAAGGATGGGGACAACATATATTATCTTAGCATTAGACCTTCCTGAACATGAAAGTATCGAAAAATATTGAATTACATATATAAGTACAGAAAGAGATCTTGATACAATTTTTTTTTTCATTTACAAATGAAGATACTTGAGGCAACAGGGATGTAGTTCTACAGGAGGATATTGAGAATAACATGAATAGAGCATGTTAGCAATGGTGAAGTTTTAAGGAAAATGAAAAAGGAAAGGACACATATAATTAAAATCCGAAAGATAACATTGGAATTTCCATGGTTTAATGAAAGACGTGATCCTTGGAAATTTGGAACTCAGCGGATATATTGAAAGCAAGAGAGATAGATGAAAGCAGTGTATATCTTTATTACCGAGCTTGTGTTAATACACATAAGAAAAAGGTACTGTTGGGGTTAGTAAAAATGCGAACATTGGTAAGAGCTACGCTGGATAGAGCATTATGGAGAGCTCTGAACGCCTATGTCCTGAATGGACATAGCACATAGTAGAAGAATAGATTCTCCTATTTTTCTTCTTTTATGTGCCTTGTTCATTCGGGACGTGGCTCTCCATTATTTCCCTATCCCTTGCAGATCTCAATAAGTTCTGTCTCTGCTACTTCTCCAGGATCCTGTTCTGTCATTCACTTACTTAAGCCCGCTAGGTATGTCATGCGTCGCTTTTCCTTTCTCATTACGTGTCCCAGAAATTCCAGCTGCCTATTCCTGATGTTAAGTATAAGACTTGTTTGCATCCTCTCCAAAAACCTTATCGTTGCTCAAGCACTCGGTCCATGATATCCTTAGCATCTTTCTGTAGAACTATACTTGCGTTGCCTCGAGTCTGTTCTTAATCTTTGAGGAGACCGTCCAACATTCGCTGCTTGTTACATCTATTCAAGAGAGGTTCATTAGTGGTCAGTGTTTGTAGGGTGTGACTGTAATGAATTTCGTGAAGTCAGTAATTAGAACAGAAAGAAAATGAAAAAGAAAAAAGAAAAGAAACATTGCAAAGAGAGAAAAGTAAATAAAGAAGAAGAGAACATCAAAGAAAAAAAGGCTAAAAATCCTTAAAAAAGAGGGGAAAATAAGAAGATGAAGAAAGAGAGAGGGAGAGATAGATAGATAGATAGATATATAGATAGATAGAGAGAAGATAAAAATCACAAAAGAAGAAAGCAAACAAAAACAGAATGATAAACATTGAAAAGAAAATGAGAGAAAAAAGAGAGAGAGAGAGAGAGAGAGAGAGAGAGAGAGAGAGAGAGAGAGGATATTGCTCAGGAGACAGAAAAATCAGAAAGAGAGGAACTGTGAGAAATACAGGGTGGACAGATTGAATGGAAAAATAAAGAGAGATAGATTGAAAATAAAGAAGAACAGAAAAGGAAAAGAGAGACAAGAAAAGGCGAAGCAGTGAAAAAGAAAAAAAAAACAAAGAGAAAGAAAGAGACGAGGAATCATGAAAGAATGATAGAAAAAAATAAGAGACGACGAAGTAGACAAACAAGATAAAGACGGAGGAAAAGCAGAGAGGTTTGACGAGAGGAAAGATAGAGATGCAGATTAAACTGATAGGAGAAGGCGAGAGAGATAACGGAACCAAAGTAGAAAAAGAAAGAAAAAGAAAGAGTAAAAAGGAATGAAAGGAAAATCGAGAAAAAGAGATAGAGTAAAAAAGGAAGGCAACGAAAAGAGATTGTATAAAAAGTTACTGGGAAGGAAGACAAACTGGATAGAGAGAGAAAAGGGAAGAGAGAAGAATAGAACAAAAAAAAGAAAGTGTAATATTCAGTATTAGGGGAGGGATTATTAAGGAAAAGAGAAAATTGAACAAATAAAGAGATGGGAAGGGGTAAAAAAAAGAGCAAAAGAAGGTTAGGCGATATGAGAAGGTTTGGTAGGAAAAGACAAAAGTGAACAAATAAAGAAATAGGATGGGGATGGGTAAAAAGAAAAAAAACATACGAGAGAGATTACCAAGAAAAGAAAAAGTGAACAAATAATGAGATGGGAAGGAGGCAAGAATAAATAAAGAAGGAGAGTTATCATGAGAGAGGAAAGAGAATATTAGGAAGAGAAAAGTAAACAAATAAAGAGATGGGAAGGTGGCAAAAATAAAGAAAGAAAGAGAATTATGATGAGAGAGGAAAGAGAATATTAGGAAGAGAAAAGTAAAGAAATAAAGCGATGGGAAGGGGGTAAAAATAAATACACAAAGAGTTATCATGAGAGAGGAAAGAGAATATTAGGAAGATAAAAGTAAACAAATAAAGAGAGGGGAAGGTGGCAAAAATAAAGAAAGAAAGAGTGTTATTATGAGAAAGGAAAGAGAATATTAGGGAGAGAAACGAAAACAAATAAAGAGATGGGAAAGCGGCAAAAATAAATAAACAAAGAGTTATCATGATAGAGGAAAGAGAATATTAGGAAAAGAAAAATAAACAAATAAAGAGATGGGAAGGCGGCAAAAATAAATAAACAAAGAGTTATCATGATAGAGGAAAGAGAATATTGGAAAGACAAAATTAAACAAATAAAGAGATGGGAAGGCGACAAAAATAAATAATGAAAGAGTGTTATCATGAGAGAGGAAAGAGTTTATTAGGAAGAGAAACGTAAACAAATAAAGAAATGGGAAGGTGGCAAAAATAAAGAAAGAAAGGGTGTTATCATGAGAGAGGAGAGAGAATATGAGGAAGAGAAAAGTAAACAAATAAAGAGATGGGGAGGTGGCAAAAATAAAGAAAGAAAGAGTGTTATCATGAGAGAGGAAAAAGAATATTATGAGGAGAAAAGCAAACATATAAAGAGATGGGAAGGCGGCAAAAATATAGAAAGAAAGAGAGCTACCATGAGAGAGGAAAGAGAATATTAGAAAGAGAAAATTAAACAAATAAAGAGATGGGAAGGCAGCAAAAATAAAGAAAGAAAGAGAGTTATCATGAGAGAGGGTGAGAGAATATTTGGAAGAGAAACGTAAACAAATAAAGAGATGGGAAGGCGGCAAAAACAAAGAAAGAAAGAGAGTTATCTTTAGAGAGGAGAGAGAATATTAGGAAGAGAAAATTAAACAAATAAAGAGATGGGAAGGCGGCAAAAATAAAGAAATAAAGTGTTATCATGGGAGAGAAAGGAGAATATTAGGAAGAGAAACGTAAACAAATAAAGGGATGGGGAGGCGACAAAAATAAATAAACAGAGCAAATAGAAGAATAAATAGAGCAAAGAGAATATTAGGAAAAGAGAAGAGTAAGCAAATGAAGATCTGAGAAGGGGGCAAAAATAAAGAAAGAAAGAGTGTTATTATGTGAGAGGAGAGAGAATATTAGGAAAAGAGAAAATAAACAATTGAAGAGATGGGAAAAACGAAATATAAATAAAGAAATACATAAAGAATGAAAGAAAGAAAAAGCGTTATCAAAAGAGAGGAGTGACAATATTAGGAACAGAGAAAATATACAAATAATGAGATGGGCTGAAGGCAAATTAAAGAAAGAGAGGGTTACCACGAGAGAAGAGATAGAAAAGAGAAAAGTAAACAAATAAAGAGATGGAAAGGAGGCAAATGAAAGAAGAAAGAAAGAAAGAAAGAAAGAAAGAAAGAAAGAAAGGAAGAAAGAGGGTCATCACGACATTAAGGAGAAAATATTCCGAAAAGAGAAAAGTATACGAAGAAAAAGATGGGAAAGGGGAAAAATAAAGAAAGAAATAGGATTATCATGAGAGTGGAGAGAGAATATAATGTAAAGAAAAATGTAAAAAAATGATAGGAAGGAGTAAAAAAAAAGAATGAAAAATTGTTAAAATGAAAGGGGTGAAATAATATTAGGGAAAGAGAAAAGTACAGAAATAAACAGATGGGAAGGCGGTAAAAATAAATAAAGAAAGATAGTTACTACGAGAGAGGAGAGAGAATATTAGGAAGAGAAAATTAAACAAATAAAGAGATGGGAAGACGGCAAAAATAAAGAGAGAAAGTGTATTATGAAAACAGAGGAGATGGATCAGTTGGAAAAGCAAAAAGTGAACCAATATAGAGAGGGGGAGCGGGTAAGAAAGAGAGAAAGAAACTAAGCATGAGAGAGGAGATGTATCTGTTGGAAAAGCGAAAAAAGTATCAATATAGAGATGGGGAGAGGGTAATAAAGAGAGATAGGAAGTCATCATGAGAGAGGAGATGCATCTGTTAGAAAAGCGAAAAGAGTACCAATATAGAGATGGGGAGAGGGTAATAAAGAGAGAAAGGATGTTATCATGAGACAGGAGATGCATCTGTTGGAAAAGCGAAAAGAGTACCAATATAGAGATGGGGAGAGGGTAATAAAGAGAGAAAGGGAGTTATCTGTAGCGAGGAGATAGTTTCCTCTGAAACAACGAAAATTGAAAAGGGAAAGAGGTTGAATTGTTTTGAAAATTATGATACACATGCAGTTATTATGAGATAGGCGCTAGATTATGAGGAAGAGCGAAAAGTGAAATAAATAAAGAGCTCGAAAGCGGGGTGGGGGAATAAATTGTTTAAGGTATGTTCCATAAGATAGGTGAGAGATTAGTAGGAAAAGTGAAAATATAACAAATAAAGAGATGGGAAGGGAGTAAAAAGAAAGTGATTCATCACGAGATATGAGAGTGACTATTAAGAAAGGAGAAATATGAAAAAAATAAAATGATGAAAAACCGCTAAACGTTAGAGGGAAAATGTCAGGAGAAAACAAACTTGAATGTATGAAGAAGTAGAAGTTGGCTAGGACGTGAATGTTAGGCTAATAGAAGAGAATAGAGGGGATATGAGGGTGTCAGATTGTAGAGGGGGGAGGATGGAGATAACGGATAGTTAAAACGATAGTAAAAGAAAAGCGTAAGATAAAAATGGCGGACAAATGTGCATGGGGGCGAAAATTCGGTGAGCAATCATTTGCATTAGGGATTGTGAAAAACGACGAACTGGAAGTGAGATCTTAAAAAATATCGGCAGCTAAATTCTCCAAGGATAGATGTGAAGTGAAAAAAGATAATCAAGAGAAATATCTTCTTCAATCAAAGAAAAATTAACAAGAAATATTTTAAGGAATATAAAAACTGTAAGCAACTAAAAGAAACCAAAATTATTGTCGGAAATAAAATTTAAATCCAGCATCGAATAAAATGAACGATAAACGAAAAACAATCAAAGATAGAAACAATATCTAAATATTAAAAATTACAATTATATCAATCTTCATGAAGAATGGGAAAAACTCAATGACGCCACCTCAAAATATGATTTTGAAAATATTAATTTTTCATATTAATTAGCTTTAAAAATGTTCGAAAAAGCTTACTCAAAAGCTGAAAGAAAATTTAACATAATCTTCAGATCTAATTTACACGCACAAACTACACAAAACGATTCTGCTCACCAGATGTAGAATAAGATTTATAAACATGACAGCGTATAAGTCTAAACTAATTCATTTGATAAACTTCTAATTAAATCTGTCTCTATTTAGGTGAGACGTATCAGATAAGGACTGAAACATCCTAGTAAATAAAGACAAAGCGGGCGATGAAAGACGGAGAAAAGATTAACGATGTACAAGCCCTTCAGTTATACATTCACTTATAAATTTCTGAAAAAAACCCCCTTTTTCTGTCTTCATTTAAATTTACATTAACGGAGAGACTTTAATATAGTAATGACTCTTTGTAGAAGTTTTATTTAACCAATTCAGCTATAGCACCAATTTTTTTTTTATTTTATTGTGATAGATGGATACAAGCGGTACATGCACAAAGGTATATGGAACAATTTTTGTTGCTACTGCATAAGAATTCATGTTTGTTATGGAACTCTAGAATGTCGAAGTAGAAATAATCGTGATATGGTAACGATGAGACCTTGTCACCATAAGAGAGATCATTTATTTCACATGAGTACTGGTGGGTGTCAGTGTATACATATATACTACAATTATAACTCACACAAAGAGAAAAGTAATACAATATACTTTATATGAAATTTCGACTTGCAATGCGTACTGAAAAGAATGGGAAAGTTTGTGGACGAAAGCGTGATATAAAATTTTACCAAAAGATTTCTTACTGAAACGTCGCCATCTGTGCAAACAGATTTTAATTCCCAAGATGGACTGAAAACGTACATACTACCTACTCAAATATGAAGCCCTTAATCAAAATCTAATCGCAAGCATATATATATATATATATATATATATATATATATATATATATATATACGTCCCAGCTGTGACAGTAAAATTGTCCAAATCGTGTAACAGCAAAATTGTTCAATTGCTAGATTAAGTTCTGAACCGTTGTATCTTAGAATTGATTAACGATATTTTACTTGAATTCTTTGAAATTTTTATAGAACTATTGGACTCTACTTCGAGGAATAAGAATGTATAATTACTCTCCAAACTTAACAGAAGAATCGTGATGAAATCGATCATAAACGAAAATGACATGTTCATCATTAATTAATCATAGCTAAGGATCGGAAGCTCATGAAGGATTGAAATAAAGTTCATATATATATATATATATATATATATATATATATATATATATATATATTATTCCAGGATCATTTTCCAACTGATTCAAGATGATCTTCGCCCCTCTAACCTTCTAGCTTTATGTCCTGGAATAACAAGTTACCTCACAGGTTTCACGTATGATTTCATTTTCAAGTCTTTGTTCACTGATCTTTGGACTGTGATAGCTGAAACACCTCTCTCACGTGCCAAACGTCTTATGGATTGATTTGAATCTATTCTAATGGATCTCTTTAGCTCTAAGTTGAAATGATGATCCCTCTTCTTGTTGTGACCTCCTGATCCAGTTTTCCCCTTTACTGCTCCCATTTTTTAAACTTATTCAGCGTTCTCTTGAATGGATTTGAAGATGGAAGCCAGAGTATGAATGTTGGTAGCATTATTGAAGGCCTGAACGATCTTTTTCCTCTCACCATTGATCAGTTGGGAAGAGAGTTGGTCTGAAACAAAACGATTTTAAACTGTTCACTTTTTAGCTGAATAGCACCAAGAGTTTTTCAGTGATTCTTACGACAAATGATGTCAAGATGGACTAACATCTTATCTGAAAACTTGGGAAAAAATTCAGTTAGTTTAGTGATTTTTTTAGATATTAAACATTTAGGGAGACGGAAAATTATGCTGTTACACCTATATATATATATATATATATATATATATATATATATATATATATAAGTGTGTGCATGTGTATACACACGTTTGGAAATTTAACAATGAAAGTACTGGAAAAGCGAAACACTTGTTTAAACCTACTTAATTAAACGCAAAAGTTGGATGTGAAAAACAAAATTTCATAAATCTAATTTACAAATTAAAGCATTGTAATAAAAAAAGAATTTATTCCATCTGTTGATCTTATTAAGTTCATTAAATTTTATTTGGAATGAGTCGTCTTTATTATAAATACATTATTTTTGCATTTTTCTCTCTCAAAAAGAGAATAAGCAATTTGCCTCCGTATGCGCTTAATCTAACCATTATGCTTCTGATACGAAACTAAACAGGGGTAGGCGATGCACACCAACCCACGAGCAAACTTCGTCACCACATTATCCTAAAAGGTCTTTTAGTCCTCATGTATATGAGCGAGCTTGCGGAGTATACGCGCCTGAATATTTCCTGGGTTATTTACCTCCTCATTTAGGGCGCTGGAGGTAAACGTTTTCTGAGTTTTGACGTCATCCGCCTGATAGTCCGGGATCCAAACCTTCGAGTAAATTCGAAGGAGGCTATCCTATCAGCAGGTGTATAATATCTGGGCTATTGCTCTGCCATTTTGGGAATGTTTTCTGGACACGTGCAGTAGTCGCCATAGGTCCTCTCTATACCATGATGATGATACTGTTACGGCAGTATCTCTGGGAGAGTCAAACCAGGTTATTTATGCACGCATCTCCAATGGGTGCCTGTTTCACTGTCTACTAGTCATTCACCAAAACATGAAAGCAGTTAAACTGAAAAAAAAATCACTAATCTAACAAACCCAACTTAAAAAAAACATTAAGCAGACTCCAGTTATACCATCTCTTACACGAATGTAAAGGATCTCCGTCCCAACTTTACAGAAGAAATCCATCTTCTTCAGTCTAATCTTGACCTCCTGTTCCTGTTTGAAAGAGGTATCAATGTCTCAATCCCATTGCAGGAGCTGATACTGCCGAGCTACTCATCCATGATAACAAAATACGACCACCAAAATCGCCGCGGTCACGGGCTTGGTGCTAACATCAAGGACGGGTTTCCCTGTGGCAGGGGAAAAATGAGGCTCCTGATCTAACATATATGTGCTTCTGCGTGGCATTTATCCATAGTACCACATTCGTCTTTGCACTGTATCGTTCAAGATGAAGGGTCGCTAATCTTCGATCAGACAGGATTAACAATATCGTCAACGAATTTCCCTCGGTCATCTATCAAATATGCAGTGATTTCAGTGTTCGCCACAAAGAGTGGTTAGCTCACTCTAACAAAACCCATGAGGAAGGCAGATATTGAAGAAAATTCTCCATCGCATATGAACTAACTTAGATCATTGAAGATCCCATCCGAGTCCCGGATGTGACGGGAGAACAGCCGAACCTCCTCGAACTTTTTCTAACATCCTGTCATAACAAATGCTCAGCAGAAGTTTTAGTCCCCCCCACTCCGGCCTTAGCATATCAGATCATTCCCTAGTCAGTGCCCAGGTTGACTCCGAACTTATGATATCCACTGATTTACCGTTCCAAAGAACGGTTTTTCGCTATGCGGAGGTAGACTGGGAGAGCATTCTGTCCTATATGACGGAAGTTCCTTTCCTAACCTTTAAACACGCTGTCTCCAAAACAGCTGCCCTAATCTCCGAATTGATCCTTTCTGGAATGGTGTGATTTAAACCCCACAAAAAAAAATCCAGCAGTTAGCCCTGGTTCAACCGGAAATGCGCTGCAGTCATAGCTCACTGGAACCACTGCTTTGAAGTCTATCGCAAAGAGCGGTGTAGTCTGACCTTACTTCAAAATTAATCGCCTGCAATCGGTCTAAGAGAGTCATGGAACGCGCAAAGTGTAGCTATGCTCGATCTGTCCAGGCCAAGTTTGAAAAATAAACAAATTTGGTCGCCCGAATTCTGTATAATCACCAACCAAATTAGGAACACATGCAAAGCAGCTGTGTCCACTATTATAAATGGCCCCGGGGTCATATCCTACCGGACAGACAAGGCGTAGCTCTTCGTCTCAATCTTTGCCTCAAACTCAACATTAGAGGACAAACGCCATCCCATCCCCAACTACCCACGTCTCATCTAGCACAATCTCAGTAATATGCTAATTTCAACAAGAAAAGTCTCTAGACTTATCAAAAGCCTCGGCCCCCAAAAAGCCACTGGCCCAGACTAAATGCCAGGAGTCGTCCTTAAGAATATCAACACAAAATTATCCCCGATTCTAGCAAAGTTATTTAACCGCTGCTTGAGGGAGAAATACTTCCTAAGCATGTGGAAAGTGGCAAGCAATGTCAGATCCTCCCCACTCTCAATATAGTCTCCCCAGTATCACCAGTAAAGTTTTTGAGGCTTTAAACAACAAGAAGGACGTCATGTACATCCTCTTGATCAATGAGCAATATGGTTTTCGATCCGCCCGATCCACTGTTGACGTTCTAACTATCATTACACACAGAATTAGTGATACCGCATAACGCAAAGACCATAGGATTACATATCTCGAAGGCCTAAGACAAGGTGTGGCACAAATGATTGTTACACAAGATCTCCTGCTATCAAATCAAGTAAAAGGGTATTCTCTATTATAAAAGCCTTCCTGGCAGGTATATCCCCACAGGGCTCGCTTCTCGGACCAACCCACTTTCTGATTTACAAAACGTCTATGCCCATGTAAACGTCTATTCCAATGATACGACGATATATAGGCGCACCTCTAAAATTATTGACGATTAGAGATTGGCAGTTGACATCTTTTTGATCTAGCACTAATTTCCCAGTGGGGAAAAATGGCTGGTGACATTCAATGCTTCTAAAATCAAACTGGTTACATTCCATCACCGCCGATCAGACCTCGAACTGCCGCCAGTCAAAATGAACGAATGTCCCTCGGGGAGGCACTAGCCTTGAGAGACTCTTGGGCCTTAAATTCACACCCGACTTCAAATGAAACTCTTATATACCACCCAGCGTTGAAGATGCAGTTAAAATGATCGACTCCTTGTAACGCCCCAGTAAGTACCTGACTTCTCATGGTATCCTCTACTTTTATAAGACCCAGATCAGGCCAATAATGCTGTTACCATATTTGAACAGGAGATGCCCAGACCTCAGTTTCTAGACTTGATAGAATCCTTGTTGAAGAAGAACTCTTTTCCGCATTTCAAACTCTCTTTCACAGTTAGAATGAGGCTTGTTACACAAGATCTCCTGCTATCAAATCAATGGCTACTTCTATAGAAAGTGCTCGGATGAACTGCTTTCCTTGGTTCCTCCAGGTCTAACCGAGCATGTCACTTATATTATAGCAAACCACCCGCATTCCATCCGTATTCCATCGGCGAGAAGTTCCACTCAAACAGCTTCTTCCCGCGAACCACTAATCTGTAGAACAGATTCCCAAGAGGAAATTTCTCCGATCATTAAAGAGTTAATCGTTATCTTCCCCTCCTATTCATATAAACTACCCCTTAACGTAGCCCCCTATATCGTGTGCCAACCACCCCCGGCCTTGTACAAGGTGAACCTTACAGTTAAAAAATTTGAGAAGTTTATGACAAATTCTTTTGTTAGTGAAAATCTTATCTAATCTATTACATTTAATTTGGACTGTTGCCCTTGTTAAGTGCATGAACCAATTTGGTTCATCTTAGACGTGAGTTATATAACAAGGTAGACAAGATATTGTAAGTTTTTGCCTATTAATTAAAAAAGAACTATTCTAATGAAAACGATTTCTATAGTAAATACATATATATATATATATATATATATATATATATATATATATATATATATATATATATATATATATATATATGTATGAGTGTGTGTGTGTTACATTGAATATGATAAGGTGCTTTGATTTAGTTTTTCATACAATTTCTCATGTGATTTTTTTCTTTTCGGTAGATAAATTATATAAAACACTCCAATATCTTGACCTCGTTTTGAAAACATTATATAATTACATACATGCAACAATCTATTTCTTGTTAAAAGTTAATATATATATAATATATATATAAAGAGAGAGAGAGAGAGAGAGAGAGAGAGAGAGAGAGAGCAATTTCTAAAGAGGCAATGGTTGTTTTAATTATCAATCTGACAGATTTTATCACAGAATATTTATTTATCTTCGACTACTGGTCTGGAAATTTGAGAAATCTTATTAAAAAAAAACATCTGGAAGGATTCGAACCTGCTTCCTCCTTGGCAGGATAAACCGTCCTTAGATCTGACTCAGCCACGGGGTACATCGACGATAACGGTCATAGAACTGCATCACAAATTTACGACCTGCCTCTGCTATGCCGCGTCAGCGCCGTTTCTATGTAAACATAACAGAATATCATCTTTGATGGTGAATATCTTTATTTAAATGAAATTTTCCAAAAAATAATATCGACAATAATGTCTCACCTATACTCGTAGCTTACCAAAATCAATCACACACCTCATTACCCTAACTTATTTTTCCACCAAGAGAGTATACAAAATGATTGTATATCGACATACTCGCAGGCTTTGCCCGCTCGCTGTTGCTTCGCAGTAAGTTAGATATATTCACTACTTTAAATTTTTGAAACAAAAATTTTAAATGAGCATTTTATCCATTAATTCTCGTTATAGTAAAGGAAAGTTTTACAAATAGATGCCAACTTACTGAAGGCCGAATTCAAACACGATATTCCTAAACAGAACTATAAAATATATTTATAACTCTAAAATATATCTATAATGCACACTGTATTTATAACACGCGAGGAAAAATATATTTATAAGTATGTGTATGTATATGTGCGTATATGTATATTTTTTATCATGTCCATATCTATCTATCTATCTATCTATCTATCTATCTATCTATCTATCTGTATGTCTGTATGCATGTGTTTGTGTGGATATTTATTGAGGAAAGAAGAAGAGAAGGAAAGATCTAAACAGTGAGAGAAAAAGACACCAAGACAGTCAAAAGGGGAGAGCAAGTGAGTCAGAAATAAATTAAAAGGCATATGTTTAAAAGGGAAGCGATCCCGAAAGAAAGAGAGAGATAGGGAAAACAACATGAACGAGAGAGAGAGAAAGAGAGAGAGAGAGAGAGAGAGAAAGAAAGAGAGCGAGTGAGCACAGAGAATAAATAGCAAAAGTATATTTTTAGAAAATAGAGAGGGAGTAAAAAGAGTGAAACACTCAGAACACACGAGAGTGACGTAAGCAGTCAAAGAGAGATGTATTGATTCAGCGAGAAGTAATGAGCGGTATACAGGCAGAGTGAAGGACAAAAAGAGAGGCAGATGTGGAGTGCTAACATCTGAGAGTAGTGAGAAAAGCGGCCAGTTAAAGTACTGGAAAGAGTTAGTGATAGAGAGAAGAATATAGAGAGAAAAGAGAGGTATACTCAAATAGAACGAATGAGGTAGGGGGTTAAAGTGGAAAGTAGACAGAGAAAGGGAGAGAAAGATACAAAGATGGAGAGTGAGGTCAATAGACGGAGAGAGAGAGAGAGAGAGAGAGAGAGAGAGAGAGAGAGAGAGAAGAGAGAGAGAGAGAGTTGGGATGAGAGAAAGAGGCAAGGAAAATGTTGAAAAATTAAGAGAAAAGACTGACCAGACAAACAGAGTGTCTGGTATAGAAGTAGGAAGTAGAAAAGGAGAGAAGTAGAGAGTTTCAGACCCTAAGAGAGAGAGGGAAAGAGAGAGAGAGAGAGAGAGAGAAGGAAAGAGAGAGAGAGAGAACCAGAAAGAACTTCCAAGGAGAGAGAGAAAGATGTAATCTGAGAGAACAAGTGATATATATATATATATATATATATATATATATATATATATATATATATATATATATGGTGGAAAGGAAGAGAGAAAACAGCGGCATGGAAACGTGCGAGAAATCGATACGGGCAAAGCTAAAAAGAAAATAACAAAGAAAAATCGATAATGTAAATTTGCTTGTATTAGTACTCACAGAAACATCTATTTACAGACACGCACACATACATACATACATATATATATATATATATATATATATGTGTGTGTGTGTGTGTGTGTGTGTGAGTACACAGAAACAGATTGCGTTATCGATTTTCCTTTTCCTTTGCTTTTGCCCTTTTTGGCTTCTTTTCTCATTCTCTTTTCCTTCTATGGCCTTCTCTCACCCACACACTATAGTGAAGATGGCATTCAAGCAGACAGTCGCAATTCGGTGCTGATCTCAGTGGCCACTCATATATTAACATATGATCTATTGCAGATAACGGCTACTTTTACTCATAGACAAAGCATACATTAAAAACTATATATATATATACCTATATATATATATATATATATATATATATATATATATATATATATATATATATTTTAGTATATTAAAATAAAAACGTAAAAAAAATGGTTTTAAGATTACAATCATGTTTCAACACTACAAATGTGTCTCCTCTTTGAAGTGTTGGAACATGACTGTAATAGTGTATCAATATTAACATGTATTTGTTTTAATATCCTAACATAAATAATATTAAGCTCTATTGAGCCCTCTTTTAAATAAAATGTTACGTACATTAGGATTATACTCCATTTGTTCTCATTTTATCTGTATAGAGTGGGGGGAAATAAATATTCGTACACTTGAAAAATTGTATTTTTATAAATGTAAAACCTTAAATAAAACAAATCTCGGCACATTTTATGTATAAAGACACATACTATTAAAAAATAATAATAAACTTAATTAATTCTTATTCTAAGAGAAATTAATGCATTTTTTAAAATTCTAACTGGTGAAAAATTATTCGTATAAATCAATTGTTAGAATAAAATAATCAATTAATTATGAAAAAAGTATATTCTAGAATGTTCCAGTAATGTTATCAGTAATTATAGTTAACGCTATTAGGCATTATCAGAGTATTCTGCAATTTCTAGTCTTAGAGAAAATTCTAATAATGCCTAAAGGTAAAGAATTGACTATTTCACAGAAACAACACATTGTGTCTCTTTGGAAAGATGGGCACAGTTACAGAACGACTTCTAACAACCTGAATATTCCTTTTACTACAATTTCTTCGTTCATTGCAAGGTTTAAAACTCGTAACAGCGTCGAAAACCAAAGACTAACAGGTCCTCCGAAGAAGATTTCTCTAAGATCAGCAAGGATATTAGGACGCCATATCCAATAAAATCCACAGGTTACCCGAGAAGAGCTGCAGGAACATCTGCGTGCATTAGGGATTAAAGTAACCAAGCGTACAATAAGTAATGAACTACACAAAAACAGTCTGAAATCACGCATCCCAATAAAGACTCCACTCGTCTTGAAACAACACAGAGATGCTAGGCTAAAATTCGTTAGAGAGCATAAGGATAAAGAATATTTGTTTTGGGAAAAAGTACTATGGACAGATGAAACTAAAATTGAGTTGTTTGGTCATAATTATCGAAATCATGCGTGGAGGAAGGACGGTGAATCCTACTTACCAAAGAACACATTGCCAATGTAAAGTTTGGTGGTGGCAGTATCATGATCTGCGGCTGTTTTTCGGCAGAAGGTGTTGGCAGAATATCAATAATAGATGGCAAGATGAATGCCGAAAGCTACCAGAAAATCCTGCAAGACAATTTAATGTGTTCTGTTGAGAGACTTGGGCTACGTCCTGATTGGGTTTTTCAACTGGATAATGATCCTAAGCATACCGCTAGATCTACAAGGAAATGGTTAGCTGAAAGTAACGTTGATGTTTTGCAATGGCCAAGTCAGTCCCCTGACTTGAATCAAATCGAGAATTTATGGAGATATTTGAAAATTCAAATTGGGAAAAGAGCACCAACAAATATCAAGAATTTGAAGACAATATGTCAAGAAGAATGCGACAAAATATGACTCAATGTGTGCAAATCATTAGTTGAGATGTACAGGAATAGACTGGTAGCTGTTGAACTCAATAAAGGATATTCCACAAAGTATTAAGTTAATATGCTTTTTTGGTTTTGTACGAATACTTTTTTCATCAGTTAAAATGAAAAAAATGCATTCATTTCTGATATAATAAGAATTAAATAAGTTTATTACTATTTTTTAATAAAATGTATCTTTACACATAAAATGTATCAAAATTTGTTTTAGTTAAAAATAAATAATTTTATAAAAATACAATTTTTCATATGTACGAATATTTATTGCCCTTGCACTGTATATATATATATATATATATATATATATATATATATATATATATATATAGAGAGAGAGAGAGAGAGACCACTAATATTATCTCTCTCTCTCTCTCTGTGTCTATATATATATATATATATATATATATATAATAATTTTTTTAAACAATATGATTCCTTCGCTACGGAAGTGTTCTCATGTTACAAAAACGAGAGCCGAAATCCTCAATATATTTATTAAAATTAAATTAAATTAAAGTATCAAGTTTGTTTCATCCTCAAGCGAAAATTCAGTAAGCCTAAATATTCGCCTGAGGATGAAACAGGGCTTGTTACTTTAATTCAATTACATTTTAATAATTATATTAAGGTTTACGGCTCTCTTTTTTGAAACATGAGAACTCTTATGTAGCGAAGGAATCATATTTTAAAAAAATAATTATAATTTAAGGTCTACTTCTGTACGGAAAACTGTTTTTTAAAAAATAAAAACATAAATACTAAACAACTCCGGATTATTTACCTAACGTGTTCTTTCTTATTTTTTCACATATCTGCACACACACACACACACACACACACACACACACACACACACATATATATATATATATATATATATATATGGAAAATAGTACATTTGTAATCCTCGGCAAAAAAATTACTAATATCCAAAAAGAGGCTTACACAGGAGCGAGTTTTTTTTTCTAAGTACTATTTCCTATATATATATATATATATATATATATATATATATATATATATATATATATATATATAAATAGTAGATAATAGCTTTTTTTTTAGCGCCATAAAAATATCCCTCACTGGGAACAAACTAAAGGGTGACCACAAACATTAGCCTTGAAATAGATACCCTACCCAACCTTAGCAAAACCTCTCAGAAGATGATGAATCTATTGATAAGAATTAACTCTCTGACCACTTAACGAAGGAAAATAGTCTAGCCACTCCTACAATAACGAATTCTGTAACGGACCGTGCCTAAAAACACACGCAACCAAGAGATAGCTTATTCCTAAAATTTCGCTTGAAGATGAAACGGGACTAAACACCACAATCCAACTTATTTTTTATCTTATGTAGCAGAAGGAATCATATTTTAAAAAAAAATTATTATTATTATAATATATATATATATATATATATATATATATATATATATATATATATATAATCTTTTTTACAATTGAAAGGACTGCCAACACCACCTAGCGGTCATTTTGAAAACTAGTACGACTTGTTCCGCTAATCCAGTAAATTCTTAAATACATCCAAATAAATTTGGAAGTTTTTTCATGCAGAATTTTTTATGTTGCCTTCAGATTTTGTTCGTTGCTTCCGAAGTCGGCTGATGGGAGGTCCACGTATACTTATAATATGCAGATTTTAAAGCAACAATAAACTCGTCTATAGGAGACTCGGAAGCGAAAATCGCGTCGCAATTCGTGACATTCACACATGACTACGCGACACGAGTTTGGAGTTGCTTTGAAATTTATCATGCAACACAAACAGAATATTATTATTGTTTCGTCCGTGTATTGTTTGATATATTGAAATATAATTGTCATCTTTGATAATGGCTTATGTAAGCCGAAAGGTTAGATTGGATTGAAACATGCATCAATATAGTGATTTCCTTTCGTCTTTCAATGATAATGTTATTAAGCTTATCAAACAATATGTAAGGAACATACTTAAAATAAATAGATAAAACTTGTCCATATTATTTATTGAAACATGCATCAATGAAAAATTGCTGCTAAATTACATATATATATATAAATATATATATATATATATATATATATATATATATATATATATATATATATATATATATATATTCCAGCATGTTTGATTAAATAGTTTAGACATGTTTGATTAAATAGTTTAGACGTAATATGCCTATTTATCTTCATTTTAATCTTCCCCAATTCACAGATTAATTTCTGTATATTTGTAAGAAATTGATGGAGAAAAAGCCGCGATAATTATCTATAATTATTCAGGGCTACTAGAATTCGAAGTTTTTGAATACTATTTTCTTGGTGGAGTATAGTTGTTTTGTTGATTAATACTAAAATCTAAACTGTGAATGTGGACAGGAATCTTCCTGTAAATGTTGTAAAATTGAGCTACAATCATTCAAGTGAAATGTAAGTCTCCTTGACATAATTGTCGTAGTAAAACCAGCGTATATATTAACATTTTTATCTGAGATAGAATCTCCCAAAAGATATTTAAATTGATATGCGTTGTTGGTCTTTTGTAAAACACTAGTTTGGAAAATAAAATCACCTGAATAATAATCACGGCATTTTTCTCGTTAAATTTTCTAACACGCACAAAGAAATCAATCCATGAACTTCTGAGAATTAAAATTAAAATATATGTAATAATTAAAAACTCATTAACTAAACATTATTCATTGATGATATGTTGCATATATATATATATATATATATATATATATATATATATATATATATATATATATATATATATATATATATAGATATATATTGATAATATTAGTGGTAAATATACATACATATGCAAAATATATAAATACCTATAAATGTATATTTTTTGAATAAAAATTCAAGAGGATAGAATCCATGTAGAACTCAATGTCCAGGACAGACAAAGGATATGATACAAAAGGCTTAAACACTAATATTCCATTGAATAATTTATTCCATTGGAATCACCAGAAATACGATGAATTCATCAGATGATTCTAATGGAATAAATTATGACCATGGAATATTAGTGTTTAAAGATCTTTTATATATATATATATATATATATATATATATATATATATATATATATATATATATGTATGTATGTATGTATGTATGTACGTATGTAACGTTACATTGAATATGACATTGACAAGGTGCTTTGATTTAGTTTTTTATACAATTTATCATGTGATTTTTTTTTCTTTTCGGTAGATAAATTATATAAAACTCTCCAATATCTTGACCTCGTTTTGAAAATGGAAACATTATATAATTACATACATACAACAATCTATTTCTTGTCAACAATTAATATATTTCTACCTTGAAAATGGCTAAATGTATAGGCGCAAGCCCTCGGAAAAAAAAGAACAATTGGACAGTGCATGAAAGAAAGATTGCTGCCTAAATGCACACACACACACACACACACACACACATATATATATATATATATATATATATATATATATATATGGGATGTGGTGGAGTAAGTACATATAATTCAAGCTGTCCTAAATAAACCGGAAGGTGTATGAAAGGTAAGAACAAATATAAAAAAGAGAAAAATCGACGAAAATATAAGAAAAAGAAAGAAAAATGCTTAAAAGGAAGGAGTGGCCATTGGGAATTCCTTCGTCGTAAAAAATAGACGAAGTGATTTTGATGGGGAGATGCTATTAGAGAACGTGTAGAGGAGAGAGTGCGTGTGAGTGTTTTGAGAGATTAAGGAAGAGGGTGGTCTTTTGAGAGAGAAACAAGTAAAGCGAATAGTGAAAGGAAGGAAGGGCAGGCCAATTTTGAGGAAAGAGAGAAACATAGAGAGAGAGGCGGAGTGTGAGTGAGAGAAGGCGAAAAATAATGAGATGAAGAAAGTAATAAAAAGTCCCACTTTGCGTTACCTTAATTGTATTTTCCCTCGCCAGGTTCTTGCGAAATGTTCGATTATTTATTTTCTTTTCTGTGTGTATTTTATTTTTAGCTCTAATTTCATAAGACTGGTACAATCTTCCTGTATTCAGGACATACACAATCAAGAAAAAGTCAAAAAGGAAGTCTTTCGAATGGGAATTCTGCACATACACACACGCACACACACACACTCACTTACACACACTCACTTACACACACGCGCACACATATACACGCACACACACACGCAAATACATATACACGCACACATATACACGCGCACACACATACGCACGCACACGCGAGCACACACACACAAATACCGTGCAGGCCTGAAAGCGCGAACACATGCATGCACACACATACACACACAAAATAATAGTTAATAATAAGAAAAGATGGGGAGACAACGGCCATTGTTTGGACGTGTTTAAACATATAAACACAAAATATATATATATATATATATATATATATATATATATATATATATATATATATATATATATAAATAAATAAATATATAAAGACGAAGAGATAAATACGAAAGGACGCTGAAAATTTTTCAATTTTCTAAGTTTCGCAAATGCTGAACACATCTCATCCGGAGTACATTTTTCCCTATTAGATCAAGCACAATTTTATTAATGCCAGCACTCAGTGTGTTGTATCATATATATATATATGTATGTATTTATGCATATGCATTGTGTATCTAGTCAGCAACTCCTCTTATATAAATGTTTCATTAAAGACGACAAACAAGATACTTCGATTAAGCTTTGTATTTCATTTTTCTTCTGTTCGAATATGTGCTTTCTTTTCTGGACACAGAGTGTGTAGAAACTGTCCAAATGTTCCTTAATTCCGAACGCATTCTGTCACCTTTTTAGACATTATCAAGGATGGTTTTTACTTCCTCAATGAGTTGTATGTTTATATGTAGAATTATAGTGACGTTTTATTTTCAGGATAAAGTCAGCACATTGAGACCGTATTCAGAGTCAATATTATTGAATGTTGGCCTTTTCTATTTTATTATTAATGCTTCCATTATTTGCAATCGTTTTTTTTTTTACATGTGGATGAGCTTATTATGATTGTATTTTCTATTAGTATGTTTCGGATCAATTCTGGTAGTTTTGTGTATGTGTTTAATTGAATTCCAATGGAACTGTAGTCATCAAGGTTTAACGTAAGTCGTTTGGATAGGCATGTCGTAGTTTGACCCATGAACTTATTTATGAGTTTGGTTTCGTTTAGGAACTCGTAAAAATATTTCTGAGATGAGGTATTGTAAATATTTACACTATTTACATTGTTAGGACTGTTGTCCTAATCTTTGTTGTCATATTCACGACCTTTTGACTGTTTTACGCCGCGGATTTTCTCAAAGAGACATGGCCCAGTGAATAAAAGTGTGGGTGAAGTAATCTAGTGACTTGACCCAAATAGTGGTGAGTTCAACACTTGACTACGGCAGAGGTGAACAAAAACTTAGAGAGTTGAGTTAAAAGGGAAATAACTGATAGTGAAATATCCGGAAGAGGCATGACATAGGGAACTAGAACGAAATAAAGGTTTCATTTCGAAATTAAAGTTACCTGAAGAAGGCCGAAACGTCGTGAATATTGTAACAAAGATGAGGACAAAAGTTTATATGCATAGACATAAAAGAAAGCGTATATTACAAGTCGGAGATCCTGCTTTTTACCAGTAGCTGGTGGAGGTAGGGAGAATATTAAGCGCATTTATGCCTTTAGTATGTAAGTGAACGTAATGAATTCGATTCGTAATGAATTCTAAATCGGCTCTCCGATTCCTCAATCCAAGCCACTATCCATTACTCCATGGTACTTCCATTAGAGAGTGAAAGTTAGAGACAGCAAGAGAGAAAAAGACAAGATGAAAAAACTATACTGAGTCGAAGCCTTTCATCCTCTCAGAGATTTATTATGCTGCACATGTTTATATACACAGAGGAGAGTAGGTCATTGGTTTATCAAGACTTGTAAATTTGAGAACCTTCATGTTCATCAGGGGGTTAAAAGGTCAATGAAAGCAGTTGGAAGGGCACACAGTGTCCTAATTCAAAGTCTAGTAAAAAGTAAAATGAGCGAGTAATATTGAATAACACACACACACACACACACACACACACACACACACACACACACACACACATATATATATATATATATATATAGATAGATAGATAGATAGATAGATAGATAGATAGATTGTGAGATGAGATCACGGTTAGATTGGCTGACCTTTTAGATCTTGTTCTCGCTTCTTGAAGACGATTCAGACAAGCTGATTGAAAACTGCTGAGTCCACTAAAACAAGTTGATCTCCATTCAAGCCGGTTTAAGGCTAAGCGCTCGAGGTATATTGACAGCTGGCAAGTTGCTCTTCAGCTTGGCTTTGTATCTTAGCCATGGGCGTCCTACATTCCTGTAGCCCTGATCTAACTGGCTGTACTTTAGGATCTTGTGTATCCTGTCATCAGACATTCTCAAGACATGACCAGTCCACCGAAACTATATATATATATATATATATATATATATATATATTTATCAAACACATTTATATATACACAAATAAAACAAGTTTCAATGCAAATGTCCGAAAAGTTGTTTGATTTTTAATAATATTTCACCAGCTAGCACATAAACCATCCTTCTCGTCTCCTTTGCAGACCGCATCAGAGATGATGCTTTGTGAGGCAGCCATAAAACGTATATGTTACATTAACATGAAGACTGGTCATGTTCATAAATAACTACGTCAGATCGAACCTTTCATATGAATACCATACCAAACCCATTAAAATTATATCTCAACTGTCAGCTGTATACAACTGCTTTCTAAACTCTAATGGTTAAAATTGGCTCTGAACGAGTGAAGTCATTAAGTCTTCGTGAGGACCACACTGCTTCGAACCTTGTGAACTGGCGCTACATAATCACAAAGACCTGTACCAAATAACAGAAACAACATCAATTGAGAACTTTTAAAAGAAACAACAGTTAAATTGGATATCACCCGTAACAGGAAGAGAAAATAATGACATAATCAAGATGTTGACGTTCCACAGTACTTCAAATAAAAGGTTAGGAAGGAAACCTCCAGCACTACTGGAAAGAGTGATAACAGCTACTGGCCTACTGGGCAGGAGAAATCCATTTTCCTGAAAAAAATGTTTTGAGAGAAAGATTTTATATTTGCCAACTGACAGCAGCACTGGTTGCTCTGATAATGAAAACCGGATGTTTCCTAATAATGTAACCGCTAATATTACAATTACCATTACACATGGGTTAAAGTATTACCATTACATATACGAGTAACGTAAACTGGAAATGGTAGAAATAAAGTAGGTGGGCCGAGTAGAAATTACAACCGAGACTCGTGTTTACAAAAAAAAAAAAAAAAAAAAAATTAGAGAGTAGAGTTAAAAGGGAAATAACTGATACTAGAATATCCGGAAGAAGCATGGCATTGCGAACTAGAACGAAATAATGGGTTCAATTCGAAATTACAGTTACCTGAATAAGGCCGAAACGTCGTGAATATTGTAACAAAGATGAGGTCAACAGTATGTATACATAGACAACAAGACAAAAAGCAAAAACAAAACAAAACAAAAGAAAAAAGAAAAAAAAGGGCCCATCTCTTGTCCATCTTCTTAAACTGTTAGTAGACTTGGTTTGGTAGATATTTGTTTAAATCTATATCAACCTCTATGGGTCCTTTAATTCTGAAATCTAAATACATGGTACGCAATTGTATGCCTTCAGCTAAAGATATAATGTATTGCTGGTCATTTTGCAATAAAATATATTAATGCACATTCTACTACAAATAGGCATTGTTAGACATTTCGCTATAAAAATGTATTTTTATATATTCATCGTATGTTGTTTTTGCTTGGGGGTTCATTATTTGCCCAGTCAGTGTGTTCTTGGGAACAATAGCAAGTAAGAAGTGGTTTCACGCCCAAAACCTCCAATCTTCCAAATCAGCGGCCTTGCTGCCGGGTTTAGTTTATCGTCATACCCAGGACTAGTTATTGGTAGACACTAACCTTTACTCCGGGGTGGCAAAGAGTTTAGGTGAAAAGTAAATGTTAATTCACAACCGTAGAAAACGAAAAAGAAAACCCAATCGACTAGATTTATCAAGAAGTCGTGACATTTCATAGATTACAAAGAAACGTCTAAATGAACATGGAATTATTTTTCTATTTAATATTTTCACCATGCAATTTCTTGAACCCTTTCCTAGAAAGCTGATGTTTGGTCATTAATAAAATAATTTATAAGAAATTTGTTTGGTCATTAATATAATAATTTTAAGAACACAGCTTCATTGAGGAATTTTCAGTATCATCAAATATTCTTAAATATCACATACAAAACAAACGAAACCGAAAATCTTTAAATATTGCAATATTACGAAGATTCGTTTAATACCGTTCCGACATTGAAACGACTCAAGCGCTCAGCACTTTAGAAACTTCGTAGCAAGACGTGGACGTGAAACAGAACTCTTCGGAAGCCATCGATATTTCTTTTTTTTTCTTTTTTTTTTTTGCTCACACGAAGACACATATCATCGTGGTAACTGGCCTTGTGCAAACTGCACATCTCACCAGATAATGAGCTGTAATTAAGGATTGATCAGCATAGATGCAGTTATCTGGATGTTAAAGAAACACAAATGTGACTGAAGGGTTGCATCCGACGGAGAATATATATCAAGATTTAGAACTTTTTGTCTGAAGGGATGAATATGTGAAAATACTCACGAAATAAATTTTAGCCGAAATGGATTTTTAATGTTGTCTTCTTTATTATATATATATATATACATATAAATGCACATATATATATATATATATATATATATATATATATATATATATATATATATATATATAGACAGATAGATAGATAGATAGATAGATAGATAGATAGATAGATAGATAGATAGATAGATAGATGTGTATGTGTGTGTGAATGGCACATAAAGTGCTGGTGTTATTGAAACAGAGCTCGATGTTATATAACAAAGCTATAAATATATGTATAAATGAATATACATATCCCACACTGTTAGCTCTACTCGGAATTTCATGCCAAATGCAATATTCAGGTTCTTCATTTCTGAGCGTATGCACTAAGTGTATTCATATAATATATATATATATATATATATATATATATATATATATATATATATATATATATATATATATATATATATCAAGAAACGGACAGTAAATAAAATTAATTGAGTAGAGCAACAATGTTTTATAATGTCTATAAAAGTAATGTTTTGGTATGCTCAATATATTTTTTGTATAATTTTTCAAAAAAATTGCTCTTTGTTTATTTTTGAAACCTTAATAATAAAAGAAATTGCAAAAAAAAATTTCAACTAACAATTATAAAAGTTTTTTTCTTCGCAATTCACCCCAGATATGATCTTGGATGAGATCGAAAGTACTTGGGAAATTAAAAGAAATAACCATACCTACGGCATCTTTCTTGTTTAGTTTTGTAACATAGTACTAAGAAATTGAACCAAGAGGATTAAAATAAATATAAATGTCTATATATATATATATATATATATATATATATATATATATATATATATATATATATATATATATATATATAATCTAGACATATGGAAGAACAATAATGTTTTGTAAAATAAAAATAAATAATATCAACACCGGATATATATATCTTTCTGTTCTTCTTTTCATTTATACACACACACACACACACACACACACACATATATATATATATATATATATATATATATATATATATATATATATATATGTGTGTGTGTGTGTGTTATAAAGAGATAATCATACACTGAATCAATTAGCAATATATCTCTTTTTATAATATAAAATATATGCTGTCTAATATAATATAATATATCAGGTCATCCCATAAATTCTTTCCGAATTTTAAGTTTTTGTAAAAATGAAAGAAATTTAAAGAGTATTTTATCATGTCTAATGGAGCTGAACATTATTTTTATGTTTAGATGCATTTAAACTGATCAAATATTATTTCAGAGAACAATAAAATTAAATTTTGTTTGATTAAAACCCTGCTAACATGGAAGTACCCAAGAATCATTTGAGGCACATAATGCTTTATGAGTTCAAGAAAGGAAAACTCAGCAGCCCAAGCGGCTAGAAACATTCACTCAGTTTATGGAGAGGAATGTGTGAATGAAAGAACTTGCAGGCAGTGTCTTAGTAAAGGGGAAAGACCCCAGCCACAGCCGAGAAGGGAACTTCATGGGCAAAAGGTTCTTCTTTCAATCTGGTGGGATCGCAAAGGAATAATCCACTTTGAATTCTTACCACCTAATACAACAATTAATGCCCAAATATACTGTCAGCAATTAGAGCGTTTGAACCAAGTTTTGAGGAAAAAAGACCTGCTTTATAGTGAATCGAAAAGAGGTGATGTTTCATCAGGACAATGCGCGACCCCACACAGCAAGAATCACGTCACAAAAGATCGAAGAACTTGGTTGGGAGAAAATTCCTCATCCGCCTTATTCTGCCGATCTTTCCCCTTCAGACTACCATTTGTTTCGTAGCTTACAGAATCATTTGGAAGAATCAGCTTTTGTAACACAGGAAGAGGTTAAAACTGACATTTGTGAATTCTTCGAATCAAAGCCAAAAGAATTTTACAATAATGGAATTAGTAAGCTTGTTAATGGATGAAGGAAGTCATAGATAATCAGGGAAAATACATTGTTGATTGAATCTGTAATTAAATGTAATGGGATGACCTGATATATATATATATATATATATATATATATATATATATATATATATATATATATATATATATATATATTTACTCTAGACATATATATTTCTATTATAACCCTCTTAGTTAAATTTCTTAGTACTGTTACAAAACTAATCAAGTAAGATGTCTTTAAAAACTGGAGATATATAGCTATATCCTAAGTTATGATTAAACATCGCAAGAAAAAAATATGGAGTAACAGGTGTGGAGCGAACTTACTAATCAGTCGTAACTGATCTTTCAGCTTGAGAAGCTTGCTATTCATTACTCCAGATCGTAGTGCCCTAAGGAAAGGGTAGATGTGGCACAAGGCCGAAAGTATGGAGCACTTAGTGAGGATCGATGTCACCATTACGCCACGATGATGTACCTGAATATATATATATATATATATATATAACGATTGTAATAAATATGGCGACAACGTTGTAATAAATATGGCGACAAAGATGAGAGCAATAGTCCGAATAATGTAAATAGTGTACATAATACCTCATCTCGGAAATATAGACAGATGCTAACATTAATTTTATTAACAATCTTTTTTAGTGTTGGTGAATGGTTAAAGTGCTTTTGAATTAAATTTAGGAACTTATATTTGTTTGAATATTACGATTAAAACTTAAAGTAAAACATACAAAGTTACACTTACGGTGTTTCTGTTTGTTTTTACCGGTTTTTTCTAAATAATCTAAATTTACGTTGCGATTGCTTAGTTCCAAAGTTTTTACATACTTAATTTTATTATTATAAAATATTTTCTAAAAATCTAACTTAGACTAATTTATATAAATTATCATATTTGTGGTGGTTA
>CAHIKZ030003692.1:2205000-2245000 GCA_903632075.3 Acanthosepion pharaonis
TATACACCACTAATATTATCTATCTATCTATCTATCTATCTATCTATATATATATATATATATATATATATATATATATATATATATATATATAAAATACATTAATTTATTAGTAATTACATATATGTATATACATATATGATCAATGTCTCTGTTATACAAACTGGTGCGGCAAATCTCTCAGACCAAGCAACCAACCAACCTACCTACCAACCAACCAACCAACCAACCTACCAAACAACCAAGAAGCTAATCCAAAAGATATCTTGGACATTTGTTCTTGCCAAGAACGTTTCTGCACCCTTTCGTATAAAGCCATATATCCGGAATAAACATATAAATCACCGTTATGGACATATGAAATCTATACGTGTGGAAAGCGTTGCACTGATCTATGTTTCGGTAAAAGTCATCACACATATATCGATTTTAGATGGCAAATGTGTTTACATATTTCCATTCAAACATAAACACGCTGTATAGTCGTTAGTCTTATAGAGAGAACATCCAAACCAAAACATATCTTTCACACGCCTTAGTATAAAATTAAAATATTATTGTTTTATTTTATTTCATTTTTTTTCATTCTGCAGTTAATTCATTTACACAGCCGCTTTCTGTATTGTTCGATTGAACATACGACATAGACTGAAGGAAAGAAAGAAAAAAAATGGCGGAAAATAAATTCACTAGTTCTGTTTTATTGTAAATTCAATTAATTCATTTCTTTGTCCACTTACAATCCGATTACTATCGACCGCTTGAAAATGATTAGCTCGAAAAATAAATACACATGTATGATAACATAGGAAGAAAAAAAGAAAAGAAATATTTGAGAAAAGAGAAAAAAATGAACGGCTTAGCAGTTTAGTAAATAAAATAATCAATTTAGAAAACATGTTTAGTCGAAGGTAAATGTATTTTCAGTAAAACATAGAAAAAAAAAAGACAGGATTTCAGGAAGTAAGATTGCAATGATAGATAACTCATCAAAAACAATTTATTGAATATTTCCACTGGCTTATTCATAAAAGGAATTAATTCTTAGAAATTGAGCGAAAACAGTTAAGGCACGTTCATTATTAATGGTTGTCTCGCATATTCCATATTGGTTAGATACCATGGACTTTTGATTATTCCTACTCGGTTAGTGCAAAACCAGGTGAATATGTTGGATGGAGAATATAACTACCAACTTTTACCTGTGTAAGTCTTGCTCAATGCAGTCCTATGTTTTCATGGGGAACAAAAGATTTCTTTAACCCACTGTCACTGACAATGCCATAAATAATAATATTTATCTATTTATTTAATCCATTCAACCCAAGCATGACGACAATGCCATTAATATACAAGGAGCTACACGGAGCAAAAGAGAATGGAAAACAAGTTAGAAGGAATCGGAAGCATAATCCTAAACAGGGACAAAGATACAAAACCTCTATTCGTGTTCAAGAGACTGGGGAGGAGTATGAACCGGGCTATTGGTGAACCTATCTACTCCTACCGAGGAACAAAATAAAATATAAAAATAAATTTTCAAATTTTAGACGGAGACTTTAGAATTATAGAGTTGAATTTGACATTAGAAGCAACCGGAAGCCCTATCTTAAATAGGAAAGGGCTAAAAATCTACCCCTGTGCAAAAGATAGAGGAGGATGTTACTGGCGGTTTTTGCTGATAATATATTTCAACTATGTGGGAAGTTACAATTAATATGACAGTTATTATTATTATTATTATTATTAAATAAAATAAAAACGGCAAATATTTAGAGTAAGACACTATACAATACTTAAGGAAAAGGGTTAAATTTAGGAACATTAAGACTACATCCTCGGTTATCCATTGAAACTGCAATCCACCGAAATAAGAAAAGAAGCCAATCCCCACCACGGGCCATTTAAAAGATATTTCGCGCACCGGATTGGTTGTTACGAACATCCAATCGGGTGTGCGGAATATGTGGTCTGTCTTCGTCTAATTCTTCAAAAAGGCCAAAGTAGCTGTTAGCGTTTGATTGAGAGGGGGGATCAGGGATTGATCTCCCCCTGATTGGGTCGATTTGGTGATGGGGAGTATGATGTTGAAAGACCCGGAACCCCCCGATGAACCAAGTCAAATTATATCACTGACGACCCCCTCGGACGCATTTTTGAAGTATTATTATTATTATTATTATTGTTGTTGTTGAGTATGGATTCAATACGCTACAATGTGACTCTGGTGTAATAATATACAAAGTTTATTATGCATAGGGAGTCAATACAATATTTCAAAATAATTTAGAAGGAATCGGAAATCCAATCCTAAACAGGAACAAGGAGACAACCCTCTACTCCTGTTTAAACATATGATCTTTTTTTACATAAAGCAAATTAAAAGATAAAAGATTATTAGAAGCATGCTAATAATTTAAATAGGCGCAGCTATCAAGAATCGCGACTGAAACAAATTGCGAAGGAAACAAGTGAAAATAAAGGTTACCATAGTTTTATATCAAGACAAAAAACAGAAAAACACACAATCACAACTGGAATCATTGATGTTTTCTTGTGCCACATTTTTGACATTTCAACTCCAAAGATAGTGTTTAATGAGTATAATTGGGCTATTGGTTTGTATTTTTCCTGTCTTTGTGTATTGTAAAAATAAAATTGTAACAGGTCCTATGTCTATTGCCTGGCACGGGCAGGGTTCATATTAATTTCTTATGGTTTCCTGACCGTAAAAGTTGCTGATTTTCTAGTGCATATATTGGTCCTCTCGATCATGCCGTGTTTTATTTTCGGTGGATGCTAATACCTGATACAAGTTGGTCAATTATTTCTGGATATTCATCACAGAATTTGCATTATGGATTAACAATTTTTCAGTATGTTGCATTGGCAATTTCTAGTTAACAAGCATTTCGTCCTCTGTAGCAAGAATAAAACCTTTGGTTTCTGCTTTTAATACTACGCTATGCAAACATTGAGGCGTATAGGGTTTGTCTACATCAGCTTGTTTGGAACGGGCATCGTATTTATTATTTTAATTCTTCTTCTTCTTCTTCTTGTTCTTCATCTTCTTCTTCATCTCCTTCTTCATCTTCTTCTTCTTCTTGTTCTTCATCTTTTTCTTCATCTTGTTGTTGTTGTTGTTGTTCTTCTTCTTCTTCATCTTCTTCATCTTCTTCATCTTTTTCTTTATCTTCTTCTTTTTATTCATCTTCTTCTTCTTCTTCATCTTCTTCTTCTTCATCTTTTTCTTCTTCTTTATCTTCTTCTTCATCTTCTTCTTCATCTTCTTCTTCTTCTCCTTCATCTTCTTCTTCTTCCTCTTCTTCTTTATCTTCTTCTTCTTCTTCATCTTCTTTTTCATCTTCTTTATCTTCTTCTTCATCTTCTTCTTCATCTTCTTCTTCATCTTCTTCTTCTTCATCTTCTTCTTCTTTTTCATCTTCTTCTTCTTCTTCATCTTCTTCTTCTTTTTCATCTTCTTCTTCTTCTTCTTCTCCTTCATCTTCTTCTTCTTCCGCTTCTTCTTCATCTTCTTCATCATCTTCTTCTTCTTCTTCATCTTCTTCATCATCTTCTGTTTCATCTTCTTCTTCTTCTTCTTCATCTTCTTCTTCTCCTTCATCTTCTTCTTCCTCTTCTTCTTCTTCATCTTCTTCTTCTTTTCATCTTCTTCTTCTTCTTCTTCTTCTTCTTCTCCTTCATCTTCTTCTTCTTCTTCCGCTTCTTCTTCATCTTCTTCATCATCTTCTTCTTCTTCTTCATCATCTTCTGTTTCATCTTCTTCTTCTTCTTCTTCATCTTCTTCTTCTCCTTCATCTTCTTCTTCTTCTTCTTCATCTTCTTCATATTCTTCTTCTTTTTCATCTTCTTCATCTTCTTCTTCATCTTCTTCTTCTTATTATTATTACATAGGGGATTTAACGGTTTTTGTGTTGAATTTTGCAAACCTATAGTGTATATAAAATTGTACATGCACGTGCTAAAGGTACATGCAATCTTGGATGTATACATTCTTTGATATTCCTGATCATATTGGAATGCAGCGTTGATAGAGTTTAGTGGTATACTGAGAACTGCCACTAATCCTTTATCTCTCGCGACTTACCACTCTTTCCTTCAGATTTTAGCATTTATTTTGCAATCTGATTTTTTTTTTTAAATATTTGCGTTGTCTGGGATAGCAACATTAATAAAATGCTATGATTTAACCTTATTTATAAATCTTTCATTCGGTTCATTACAAAACGATAATTGTATGATGGAAATAGGGGAAAGCTGCAAACTCACGAGTGCGTTAATAATCTTCGGGTCAATTATTTTAATTAGTGTATGCGCCACGAAGAATCATCATCTACTTTCGTCATTTCAGCATCGGTCATGGTGTCTCGTTGGTTGGCTGCAAGAATCGTGTGATGATAATTATGTTCTAAATAATTATAGCATTACCGAAGTCATTCCTTGCCTATTGCAAATATTCAGACCGGGTGGTACTTATTTCATGGCCTTGTCTGTAAAAGAGTAACCTCTGCAGACAGTTTCCTACCTTATTATCATAGAAATATGACTGTTCCTCCGTTATTTGCTAACTTAGTAATTTAGTAAGATACCTACCAAGTGAATTCCGTCCTGCCATTACCCCAGGTAAATAATAGATAATTTTGTTTTGATTGCGACGAAGGATAAAAAAAAACTATAAAAGAGAGACTGTTTCGTTTACGTGAGAAAAGGAAAGCTTACATAATAATTAGAAATATGTGAGAAAAGGAAAGCTTACATAATAATTAGAAATATGTAAGAAAGCGGAAATAAAGGCGGTGATAAAGCTCCCTTGCGAATAACGTCTGCTTCAGTGAAAAGGAGAACCTTGTAAATTTTTAATCCTTTCATTAATACCCACTTACTTTGTAAAATAATAACCTGAATTCATAAATATTACGGTTTCATTTTACAATATACTATCTTATATTGTATTTTAAATTTATATATATATATATATATATATATATATATATATATATATATATATATATATATATATATATAGTTTATGTTGTTGTGCCTACACATGCACACGAACGAAAGAGGTAGGAGTATATAAATTAATTCTAAATTTTGGAACACCCAACGTCTCTCGTTCGTGGGCATGTGCAGTCACAAATAACATAAACAAAACCCAGTCCAAAGAAATCCTAACGGATGGAACGTGTGTCAAAACTTTTTACATTTTATCATATACGTTTTTCTTTCAAGACTCTTCTTGATATATAAAAATGTATATATCATTAAATATATATATATATATATATATATATATATATATATATATATATATATATATATGTTTGTATGTCTGTATGCATAACATGACTCTTATAAGAATAACTTCATTTAAACACATATCAGCTACTAATACAAAGCAAAACCACATCACGTAATCAAACAAATCCTTAATAATAACACCAAAGTGCTATTCCATATGAATTGCAAAAATCAATTACGATTACTGGAGGCATTGTGCATAAAAAGCAAGCAAACAAAAATCAACAAAATTACAACAAATCTCGGATCTCCCAAACTAAATATATTTCAAAAAATCAAAGTCAATGGCACAAATTCTCACGTCAATACGAGAAACGCTAGTGAAATTTGAAAGTGTTTAGACATGGGAAAATATATTTACAAACGGAATCAGGAAAAATACTAAAAGTACTGAAAAAGCAAATAAAAATTAATCAACGAATAACTTTCGTAAGTTTTTAATCCATTGTGCATATATATATATATATATATATATATATATATATATATATATATGTGTGTGTGTGTGTGTGTGTGTGTGTGTATACAGTGTGTAGCAAATGCATTTAACACATTGTTTTTTTATAAATTTCACAATAAAAAAAATTTAAATTTGTATGATACTTCAAATATTTGAATGAAAATTGTCTAACGAAACATAAAGGAAAATTGGGAGACATTTTTTTTATGTAATTTATTGTCAATTTTGCAAATTTAACACAATTTGTTAATATTTCGTAACTTATCCTCTGTTCTGCCTTACAGCCTCTAATCGTTTTCTGTAGTTTTCAACGAGCTTCTTGCATGAAGATTTTGGCAGTTTCACCCATTCTTCTTCACAGACTTTCTTCAGTTCCTTGATATTTTTGGGATCTCTTGCATGTACTCTCAACTTCAACTTTTTCCATAAATTTTCTATTGGATTGAGATCCGCTGACTGGCTAGACCATTCCAGAACATCAGTTCCATTTTCATTGAACCAATGTTGAATTTTAGCCATGTGCTTTGGATCGGTGTCCTGATGGAATAAAAAAAAATCTCGGTCAAGTACCAAATCGGTTGCCTTTTAATAGATAAGTTAAGATTTGCTTGTATTTTGCTGAATTCATTCTCCCTTCTATGACTTCCATTTCTCCTACTCCGTTATACGAAAAAAAAACCCAAATCATTACACTTTCACCCCCCCCCCATATTTAACATATTTTGCGATGATGTTTACTGGGTCATATTCAGTTACTTTTTTCCTCCATACTTGGTTGCACATGTTTCTCCCGAAAAGCTCAATTTTCGTTTCATCTGATCACATAATTTTAATCCAGAATTCATGTGATTCAAGTTCATAATTTTTGACAAATTTCAAGTGATCTTGGACATGTTTACGTTATTAGTGAGCTGAACACAGGCTTTTACGGTCTCTTAATTGTATCTTTACTTACTTCAATTCCGGCATTTTTCTGATAGTTCTGAATTTTTCTTCGAGTCAAAAATGGTTATTTCTTCACATTTCGGCCTATATATCGTTCTGTAGCTTCATTTAATTTACGGAGATGACCACTTCTTTGAATATTTTCAGTAGTATCATATTTTTTCCACTTTTGAACAACAGCACCCATTTTACACACGAGCCATTTTAAAACTCAAGCAATTTTTCCATACCCATTACAATCTATGTGCAGATTTATAATATTCTGACGCACTTCATTTGACCATTTTTATAATTTTAGATAGCGGGACAGTCTGTAATGTATCAGACATGTTATCACGATGTGCCGATTGGGGGACGTGCTTGGTTAATACATATATTAAAGACAAAATGGGATTGGTTGAAGTACAAACCATATCAAAATAACTTAAAATAGTTTCAAAAAATACTCTTTAGCCGTATTATTTGTATAGGTGTTAAATACTTTTGCACAGAGTCAAAGTCGAAAATTGGCAATGAAAGAACATAAAAACAATATTTCTCAATTTTCCTTTATATTTAGTTAGACAATGTCTATTAAAATATTTGAAGTAAGCATCATTCAAATCTATTATTGTGAAATTTGTATTGTGAAATTTATGCTACCGACTGTATATATATATATATATATATATATATATATATATATGTGTGTTTGTGTGGGTGTGTGTGTGTGTGTGTGTTTGTGTGGGTGTGTGTGTGTGTTAAATACTTTTGCTACCCAATATATATATATATATATATATATATATATATATTCAAACATATATTCTTAAATATAACAGACTACAACGAATGTCTATTATGTTTGATCATGAACGGTCCTAAGCATCGTATAGTAGCTTTACTTTCGCGAGATTAGAACGGCTCATGATCAAACATAATAGACATTCGTTGTCTGTTATATTCAACAATGAATATTTCAATAATGATCTGCTGTCCTAATACAATATATATATATATATATATATATATATATATATATATATATATATATATATATATAACTGAATGAGTAAATATAGGTACGTATACGAGCGAGTGATCCTATACAAATACATATAAATACTCTATAGTGTTTGAAAAACAGCGCTCAATGGTAAGTAACAGAAGTATTTATATATATATATATATATATATATATATATATATATATATATATATATATATATATATTAAGAAATAAACATAATATTTTACATTAATTGCACAACTCGGACTTTCAGGCCGAAACAATTTTCAAGAGCTGGAATTATTATATTTATTCGAATTTAATTTGAATTTAAGGCCACATTAATATTTAAAGTTGAAAATTAGTTTGAAAATTTAAATTCAAAATTAAACTACAATTTATTTAAATGTTTTTACTCCAATAATATTCCAGCCTAATAACGATATATCTTGCAAGCACAAGAAAATTGAAAAAAAAAAACCGGCGTCAACCCAAAATATAAATAAAATAAATATAATTCCAGCACTTGAAAATTGCTACGGCATGAAACTCGGAGTTGTGCAATTAATGTAATATATTATTTATATTTCTTAATAAACACCCACCCACATATATATATTATTACACACACATACATACACACAAAATATATATATATATATATATATATATATATATATATATATATATATATATATATAATGTAAATATATGTAAAATTTCATATATAAATAAAACTATATATTAAAAAAATAATGTCTGTAAAATAACAAATTTATCAAGCTATATAATAATTATCAATGTGTATTTATTTATATATTTTCTCTCGTATCTGTAGAGGAAAGGGCGATAAATCAATTTAACTTAGTAAATTTATAAGTGATTACTTCCCTTAGTCATTTTAAATAATCTATATAAATAGAATATCTGTATTCAGACAAAATTAGTTCCCGCGCAAAATGAATCATATAATTAAACAGTTCGTTTACTCTTACGTTTCTTAAATTGCAGTCTTATTTGTTCAAGCCTTTCATGTTAGGTACTCAGATACCATTGTCTGTTAAGTGGTCGTCGTGCTTCAACTTGGTCTTGAAATAGGCTTTGTTTTCGCCGCCTTTGTTCTGTTGCTAATCAGTTTCATCTGGGAGAAGTGAATTTACATTTCACTGTTATATTAACCCCCAACGTTTTAACATGAAAATATATTGGTCAAAAAGTGATTTATACAGTCCAGGATTAACCAATGGATCATAGATGCTATTGATCATCTAAATGCTATTAAGTGAACGGATTAATAAAAAATGTTTTAATTATGAATTGCTTCTTTATTGAATCCCAGTACAGTATTGCAAAACTTTTGTTTCATTGTATCTTAGTATTAATACTTTCTAACAATGTTCGACATTTTTGGTGGTACGGGTACAATAATTTCAAATATATAAATAAATAGATAAAATAATTTTATAAACTAAAATCAAATAAATTAAACAAAAATTCAACAACAAAGATATTTTACCCACTTCCGTTTAGTAGGCATCCTCCACAGTTTATCGTGAATTTCAGTTACCTGCTAATTTTTTATGAGTGATCATAAATTAAACAATTCTAAAAATGTTTTCTTCTGTTTATAAATACTTGCTGCAAAATAAAATATTCTTATTGATAATGTCCATCGGAGGATGAAAGTTTTCCTTTAGTCTTTATATATATATATATATATATATATATATATATATATATATATAATGATAATGATAAGACGAGACTTTAATTACCCATTTCGATTATAATTTATATCGTGAACACCGGGGAGTTCAACTCTTCAGACCGAAATCTTCTCCTGCATTGAGTTTGTCCTGGATTTATATCTTTCTCGGAATTATCCGTTCCAGTCACAAACTGCTAAGACGTATATATATATATATATATATATATATATATATATATATATATATATATATATATATATATATATAATGCTAATCAGTTTATTTCCGCACGAAAACAGAACTGCTAAAATGAAAAATATGATAATGTTTAAAAGAGGAAATATTTCAATGATAAATAACGTCAAGAAAAATGAAAAGGAAACCTTGTAAAATACGGTTAATGGAGACAAAAGAAAGATGGAGGCTGTCGTTATTAATGTCTTGAGTTTTACTATTCTTTTGATCTTTAAACTGGGTAAAGTTTTATTTAATTTTTTTTCCCTTTTGGAGCGTGAAAAAGGCCTTACGTTGGAGGGAAAGAAGTTACTATAGTATTAATATTTTTATGGCTCAGCATTCTACTTATGTAATATATTTATGTATTATAAATGTAATATGAATGTTAAATGACCTATAATACAATATAAAGTCGTTTGATCAATAAGATCGGAGGAAATATAATCGTTTGTTGAAATAAAAAGGCGAAAATGAATTAAATGAATCATAAAATTGTCTAGACAATGTTTTATACTTCAAAATGGATGGAGATCAAAAAACAATGAAGACTGAGATGTCATTTCGATTATTCTTTTAATCTGTCGAACAAGTTCGTTATTTTCCTTTGACGATACACAACAAATCGGATAACGGCTACAGAAAAGCGGCCATTTAAAGTTAACGGACTTGGGTGAACGACACAGATTTTAATCGCGTTACTTTTGATATCAGACTTATTTATCATTTGTTGAAGGTGCCTTCACCAAAATCATCTCTGAATTAGACCTTACACGAGTTTTTTACTTAATTAGTAGATCAGTGCGTGCAATGGCTCCCTTAAAGTAAAACGTCGATAGAAACTGGTTGCTTGCGTTCTTGTCGAGTGACTTCCAACGATTTTCAAATGAACCACGGCATACGGGATACGCTTACAAACTTAATAGTTTAATTTTACAATCGCATCAAATAATCGAAATCTTTCGATATCATATCACACACACATACGCACACATACAATAATACACACACACACACACACACACACACACACACACACACACACACACATATATATATATATATATATATATATATATATATATATATACATATTATCTTACATTGCGTGTTGCTGTCAGTAAAAAGACCGATCGGATTAGTGTTACCAATGACGAACAAAATGTATTATTATTATTATTATTATTAGTAGTAGTAGTAGTAGTTGTATACGCACACATATATATATATATATATATATATATATATATATATATATATATTAGGTTGGTGCAAAAATAATGACGTAATAATGTCGTTTTGTGACGTATTTTTTAACCTCAAAAACGACATTATTACGTCATTATTTTTGCACCAATTATATATATATATATATATATATATATATATATATATATATATATATATATTAAGCGTTTCACCCAAACAAGGCGGGAAGCCACTAGGACGCAAGGGGTTACAGAAAATTTAGACCAAGATCAGATAGGAGTGATAGAAGAAAGGATGAGGAGAAGGGTGGTGGATAGATCAAGGCAACTGGAGATGTCGATTGACATTATATTTGAATAGCTGGAGATTATAGCTCTCAGGGAACTGGAATAGGGAAGGGAGTTCCACATGCGAGAGGTGCGAGGCATGAAACTATTGGAGTAGAAGAAACGGCTACATTTAGGAGTTTGGACAGTAAAGGGGTGAGAGCGGGATGCCAGCCTCGTAGGGCGCTTGAACTCATGAAGTCTGGGAACCAGAGAATGCAGCTACTCGGAGCAATTGCCATGAAAGTATTTGTAAAACAGACAGAGAGAGGCAACGGCGCGTCTGTGAGAGAGCGACTGTAGACGAGATGCCAGATCAGGGCCAATTATATTGCATATCCGTCTCTGGAGCCTATCAAGAACCCCGAGGTAAACAGAAGGGGCTCCAGACCATATATGGCAGCAACAGAGAGAGAGAGAGAGAGTGAGAGAGATATAAAGTATGGATAGGAATCCGACAAAATCATAGTATAAAGAACAAGTAGGAAACAGATCCCAGTCAAACATGTTTCACTTTATTAAAGCTTCGTCAGAGATCAAGATAGTAATGATGAAAATTAATCTGCGTCTCTTTGCTTTTTATTATGTTTATCGTTTCTGTATTAATCTCTGACGAAGCTTTAATAAAGTGAAGAATCTGTTTCCTACTTGTTCTGTATCCTATCATATATATATATATATATATATATATATATATATATATATATATATATGAATTTGTGGCGCGTTTCATCCGTTTGGAGAACACTGGATGAAAATGTCACAAAAACTTTATCCAAATTTTCTTTCAAAACAGTTCTTGATTTATATTAATTTATGTATCGTTATCCCATATATATATATATATATATATATATATATATATATATATATATATATATATATATATATATATATATATGATCGAAATAAAAGAATAAAACAACACGTTCCTACAAAAATGAGAAATCATACCTTGCCGTTGAATGGACTCGTCCCGAACACCTATGGTTCCGCCATATTCGAACACCTATTAAAGAACAGAAATTGTGCAGCCAAATTTAGTGTTGACTGGTTCACCTTGTTGTCCCGGTCACACTCTTTATTTCATCTTAAGGTTCTGGAGGCACTTTACATCGGGTCCCGCAAGCCTTCTTTGTGTAAACGACGTGAGTGTTTGTTGGGGCTCGCTGTCAATTGTCTCCAGTTCCTTTTGCTATTTTTCCCCCTCAGTTTCCATTCATTGTACATTTTTTGTGTTTAATTTTAAATTAAATCTCCCGTTGAAGCCTGAAGAGCGGGAGCGAAACCGGTTGCTTCGCCCGTTTTTAATATGTCTAGTAATATTAAATTTTACACTTTTATTTCGATCATTAAATTTCGCACCTACAAAAATATCTTTAAAATATATATATATATATATATATATATATATATATATATATATATATGTGTGTGTGTACTATATTTATCATATTTATATATATATATATATATATATATATATATATATATATATATATATATATATAATATGATAAATATGTAGTTTTAAGGTGTGCCATATTTATGGCTTAAAGTGCTCAATATCAGGGATAGAGCGTTTATAAATATGAAACTGGACATTTAGGTCAGCACCTAGATTCAGCAGTCTTAAACGCAGTCTTCAGGCTATCGATTGCTCTGACCATTGCGTTTAAGTATGAATCAGAGTCTATTTTCAGAAGCCATTTTCAAAGAATTTTTTTCATGCTATGCCGGTTTTTTGAAGAGGAAGAATGAAATTTACGTGAGAGAGATGTTAAAGATACCATGGACGGAGTACGTGAAAAAAAATAGGAAGATTTAAATATAGGAACGGCGAAGTCATTTTTTTTGCTAACAATCAAAACTCTGCAACTGAAATATTGGAGTCATGGAAAAAGAAGGCCTAGTGGATTAAATGCTCACAGTGGATTTAATAGAGGATTAAATACATTAATACTTAATATAGCACAACCAGTGGGGGAAACAAAAACAGCGAGAAGACGTCTTGACGTATTTAAATAAATCTTTAATGGAAAGAATGCAAGCTCAAAGAAGCAGTGTAAAGTGTAATAATTACTTACAGAAACAAATGGCGGAAAGTATGCGTAGATATGATAAGCCACATAATGGAGAGAGATTGTGTGTGTGTGTGTGTATATGTATGTGTGTGTGTGTGTGTCTATGTATGTATGTGTGTGTGTATGTATGCTTGTGTAGATATAGTAGACCGGTGAATGAAAATAAATAAAATAATAATGTCGATAATAAGAATAATATGGAGGCCGGATGCGAACGAACTTAAAAAATCTGAATTTTCTGACACGCCTGTGTTCTTTCTCAACGAGAAAAAAATTTATTCACTATCATATATATATATATATATATATATATATATATATATATATATCATACTAATAATCTTATAAATATAAGCAGCTATACTCGTTCGGCAAAACCTTAGGTGCTTTAGTTTGTAAATGAACAAACCAATACCCAAGGGGAAAAAGAAAGAACTAGGAACATGTACGTCCAGCGAAAATTCAGAGTCCAAAGAAAAAAAACCCGACACGAGTAAAGTAAAAATAACTAAAGCAAAGTGCTCAATACGCTAAGTAGAGCAAACTAATTAAACCTAAAGATACAGACAAATCTACCTAGGTTTCACCTACGCGGATCATCAGTTATATATATATATATATATATATATATATATATATATATATATATATATAACAGAAAACTCTTTGTGTCACGACACATCCACAAATGCAACATAGGTAAATTTACAAGAATGCCAGTAGATCAAACAGACGATTGCTCCTACCTTCAAATATAAGGAAAAAAAATCATAGACAGATTCAAATCAGCACTAAACAAATCATTACCCACACACATAATCACATACTATAAACACATAGAGGCAAAAACACATTAATAAGATTATACACACGTACTACACAAAAGGAATGTAGTTACTGTATATATTTTTTATAATTATATAATATATATATATGAAGAACGAATATATACATTTATACTGGTAAAAAAAAATCATACAAGGCGGACGCACATACAGACACACGCACACGAGCATTACACAACATGCAAAGTGTGCGTGTATATATATATATATATATATATATATATATACTATTGACTTGTAATATATATATATATATATATGTATGGAGAAGGAATATATATATATATAGAGAGAGAGAGAGTGAGAGAGAGATATGAGCAGATTCATATATATATATATATATATATATACAAACTCAGATAACATAGATAGATAGATAGATAGATAGATAGATAGATAGATAGATAGATAGATAGATAACCACTCAAGATACTGGAGTATTGAATGAAGTTTTATGGCCATTACATTATGAAATAAGGAGTGCAGTTTATGAGAATATGTAGCACAGATAACGTTTAATCTTAGACTTGAACAGGTTAATTTTGTATTGAATGATAAAACATGCACTGGGGATTTTGTTCTACCAAGCCGCAATTGTTGTGAACTAGTTTCCTGCATGAAGCGGAAACCTTTCAATGAAATACGATTGGAATATTGTTGGTCTGTCCCAGTGTACATCTCATGGTTGAAGTTCAAAAATAGTGGAACTAATGAATGTTGCTGACCAGAACATCTGCCTTGAAAATAGTAATAGTTCAGCAAGAGGCTGGCGACTTTTCGACTGTGTGAAAGCGATTGTATGGTAGAAAAATTAATCTCCCAGAAGGCCCCGTAGACTCTTTTGGAAAAGAAACAATCTGCGACAGATACAGGAAGCAATCGGTTCTGAAACTGCAACTGAGACAGTAGATCTCAACTCAAGGTCAGCATATACCTCGTATTATTTTTTCAACATATATACAACTTCTTTTGTGCGCCATGATAGATTTTTGATTTCGGTGTCAAGAAATAACTTCATTTAATATGCAAGGAACACAAAGGAATAAAAAGTAGATGTTTTCTTTACAAAAATCTTGCAGAAAAGTAATTAGATTTAATGCAATTAATATATATATAATTATCTAGGCCAAACTACAACATGTTTAACACGCAAACTCACTCTCCACCTTTCTGACCATAGCTCAATTAAATCTCATTTAAATATTCATGGAGACCTACAGGGCACTATTCGTAACATACCCGTTGACAACAAAATTATAATAGTATCATCTACATGCAAAAAAGGCTAAAAGTAATGGAAGTCTTATTAATAAAAACAAAACGAAAAACAAAAACAAAAAAGAAACACTTAATAATATCAACTATGAGCATGGACCGTGTTTTGAAAAATGAACACATTATATAAATACATACATGCAACAAAATATTTCTTATTTAACAGTTAAAATATTTAATCCTTGAAAATGGCTAAATGTATAGCCGAAAGCGCTCGGATAAAAAGAACATTTGATCTGAAAAGAAATAAATTATTAAATCGCATGAGAAATTGTATAAAAAAACTAAATAAAAGCACTTTGTCTATCCTATTCAATGAAATGTATATATATATATATATATATATATATATATGTGTGTGTGTGTGTGTGTGTGTGTGTGTGTGTGTGTGTTTGTATGTTCGTGCGTGTGTGTGTGAGTGTGTGTGTGTATTTGCGTGTAGAATTAATAAAAATATAAAACTTGTCACTTAGCTTTTTAGTGTTACCTTCAGGATCCCGACTATAGTGTTTCGTAGACGGACTCCCCTGCAATCACTCCGTCCACTCTGCAGAGGAGAAAATTACAATAACCTTTACTTTTAGTTGCCATATGTATTGAAGTTTCTATCACTGTTTTTTTCTTCTTTTTAAACTGTGAAATTAATAACAACAAATCCTCTGTCGTGAAGTTCACTTAAACAAAATTTTCTTCCCTACAGGAATAGAACCTGCAACTTTTTTTTCATTAGGAATCCACTTTTACAACCGAAGAGGGCTTTTAACAGTTTGGTCATAGGAGAATACCATGCTAAAGCGAGGTTTAAATTACTTGGTTAGGGGAGACATGTATCTCCTGTAGGGATGTATACAAATCTATATCTGCATTTTCGTACCCGAAAATTGAACCCAACTGTTTCTAATAATTATAAAAGTTATTTGTATTGTGTAAACATGACTAAATTACAATCGCTGTTTAGTATTTAAGCATTTAAATTAATGTCAGGAAGCCTAGATCGAGAACTCATATTAAAGAAAAACTATGCCTCCGACAGGAATTGAACATATATCCCCGTGAGGCAAACAACTTTTATTGCTGATACCAATTTGGCCACATGAGACCATCTTAATAAGCAAGAAGTCAAATTTTCCTGATGAAAAAAAATGGTGTAGGTTACATTCTAGTTGGTAGGCGCATTTTCCTTTAGTGGGACTTTTCATTCTAAGCCAATTGCTTCGAATTACATAGAACCTATATCTATAATTCTCAAAACGTCTGTGTATGTATGTATGTGTGCGTCTGTGTATGTATGCGCGCGTGTGATCGGATGTTGTTTATGCGTTTCCACATTTTTCATCCGATTTCGGTGAAATTTTTTTTTGTTTCATGTTGTTTCCTTAGTGCCGGTTTTGAGTCCAAATTGTCTGAAAAAAATTACAACCTTGATGAAAATAGAAAAAAAAAAAACTGATATTTTTTACACAAAAATCAAAGGAAAAATCTAACGTCCCTAAAAACAGCGTACAATCAATTTAGTGATTTGAAATCTAACGCAAACGATTATTAGAATTATTAAAAAAAAATGATATTATAAAAAAAAATTAACGTATATTAATATTATGACGGTCCATGGAAAAGGTTCCTTCCTAGCAAGATTGAGAACACAAAAATGGCTCTTTTCAGCTCCCCCTTCAATTTGTTAACTCCCCCCCTATTTGGAGATGTGCCTCAGTTGCACCCAATTGTTGTTATTGATTTTCGTGTAGGCTGACTTTAAACTTAAACTGCTCCAATTGAATGGCAAAAATTCCCAGTAGTGATACACCTGATCGAAGTCTGGTTATACTACTAGTAAGTAAATAAACATAACGTATATAAGAATAAGGAATAATATCGGATTAAAACTCTATTTTAGATTAGTATAGATACATAGATATACGTTCAGATTATATACTATAATCTTTTAATCACAAATTTCCGAAATAATAAGGCGTAATTAAAGAAAATATCAGCGATAAGAAAGCAATAACAAAAAGGATGAAACGCTAATTTAAACATTGTGATGCACCCGAATTTAACATATTATTTAATACATTACATTTAAATATTAATTTAAAGCTGATTTTCTCGGTATGACTAACTTTTTTGATGTCAATTCGAAATGGCATCTTTTGTATTTTTTCCTTACTTCATCTCCCACTCTTCTTAAATCCAGTAGCATTTATCGCTTTCTTTCCATTATAGATGGAGGTTTCCTTCCTAACCTTTTGTTTGAAGTAGTGTGGAATATCAACGTATTGATTATGCCATTATTTTCTCGGCGAGTTACATGTCCATTTTAGTTGTTTTTTTTATTAAAAGTGCTCAAGTGATTTGGTTTCTGTTATTTGGTATAGTTCTTTGTCAGTGATTCTGTAGCGCCAGGGGACGAGCTTCTAATCATCGCGCTAAAAACCTACAGGCGTCATTCGCTCGAGATTATTTTGATCATTGATCGCTGTTATACGGCAGTTTAGATATATACGTATATAAATGTCCTGATCTGAAGATGTAACTACATCCGGCAGCGAGACCATTAACAGAGAGATTGGAGATTTTGAGCAGCGTGGAATCACCTCTTAATTTGCTGTTGTTTCCAGGTCCACACTGACCCGGCGTGGTAGTACCTGTTAATGTCCCAGCTATGGGAACTCTCAAACAAAAACAAGACTATGAAAGTATGCAAATACTTTTTTATAGTAAAAATACCAGTAACACATTTTTATATATATAAAAAAATTACCAACAATGCGTAATTACAAACAATACAATTTATCCTTAGCTGAAGGCATAAAATTTTGTTCATAATATTTAGATTCCGGCATTAAATAATCCATAGAGGTGTTGATATGCCGCTGAAAAATTAACCTACATAACAACCAATCTGATTTTTGTTAAGTTTATTTTGTTTTACGGCATATCAACACCTCTATAGGTTATTTAATGCCGAAATCTAAATATTTTGGACGGAGTTGTATGCCTTCATCTATATATATATTTAATACATAACATCATATTTTCAGGTCAAAAGCTTGTTTTATCGATATTGGGTTTGTACGTGTTTCGTTTAATGTGTTACAATCGTTATTATAAACATATTCCTTTAAGGTTGGTTTGGTTTGGTTTATTTTGTTTTACGGCTTATCAACACCTCAATGGGTAATTTAATGCCTACAGTATTTTTAGGATAAGGTCGTAGGAAGTTAATATGTATTCTTTGTAAGAAATCAGGCTGTAGATCAGGTTTCATTGATGTATTTTCGTAAAAGGTTTTTTTGTCGAAAGTCAAATTTATTACTGGTAATATTTTTTTCTTTTTTCAAAGATTTATTGCTGGTGTTTTTTTTATTAAAAAAATCTATTTTTATGCTTTCATAGTGTTTTAAATCTGTTTTCGGAGTTAACTATTTGCCTATAGCTGGGACCCTAACAGACGTTACCACCCCAGTTCAACATCAATTAAGAGGTGGTTCCAAGCTCCCCAAAAGCTCTCGTTCAGAGTTCTTGCTTTCGGACGTCGTTTATCGTCATACCGAGGACGACAACCAGTCTGACGGCGTTACCTAGGAAGATGGCGGGATTTAGGTTAATGTTTTGTAGCAATTTTCGGTGTTGGGTGAAACAACGCCTACTACAGCCTATTCTATATTCAGTTTCCTTCTGTCCTAGACGGATGTTAATTTTGAAGTAGTTTGGTATTTATGAATCCCATGTCCTTTGAAATACAACAAAATAAATCAGGAACATGGCAAAGACAGAAATAGAAATCAATTATGAATGAGAGAGAGAGAGAGAAAGAAAGAGAGAGAGAGAGAAATATAGGTGAGAATTACCATTTATTTCGGGTAAAATGGTGAGAGATTGGTCAATGGTAAATCAGACAGATGTGTATTCTGAAGATTAAGTAAACGGGAAACGTTGGTTATAACAAATCAACTGTTGTGCATATGTTATACCAGAACATACTTATTCTATTGTTAATAGACTCCCCCACACATAGTAAGTAGTAGTAGTAGCAGTTGCCAGAGGGAGCAGAGTGAGTTGGTGAGTCAGTCGATGTCAGACATTAAAGTATCAACCACCACAAGTAGATTGCTGCGTCATTAACTATTATTTCAAGTTCCTAACGTTTTGTACGTCGAAACTTTTAGAACCGACTTAGTGAAATACAAGCCTCCACTGTGAAAACTACACTACAACAGCATAATACCTGGTTCCAACAATCTACTTCAAAGTGTCTCCTTTATCTTTGGTCTTGTATTGTGAGCAGCAAATACCTTGCGAGAAAGAAAATTCCCCTGTACTCTATAACCTTTTCTTCTAAGGCACCGCTTTTGCGATGTTTGCGCGGGCTGACTATCCTATCTTAGATTTACACTGAATGGAACAGAATTAAAGCCAAAGCGTTAATGTCACACGTTAATGCTTTTTAAGATTCCAGCATGAACTGTTATCGGAAATAAGACGTCGTGTAAAATCACAAAGTCTCAAAGGATTAATTAATGGGTGTGAGAGAATATGAGAAAAAGACATTATTAATGAGAGGAAACAATAAATGAACACGAATTAAGAAGTCAAAAGGATAACGATTAACACATCATTTAAATGATGCCAGATCAGAACCAATAACATTGCAGATTCTTCAATGTATTTTATAAAGAATATCTAAATACATAGCAGAATCACCAGACCAGATGTGGCAGCAACATTCAAAGCAAGGATGAATAGTCGACTTATAAATCTGTAAGATAGATTCCGATGAGAAAAACTGTCTAACACGATACAGTGAACCAACTTTCTAAGCAGATGACCTAGCAATAGAGCCAATATAAACTCTCCACTTCCTCACAACGGAAAACGTTGGCTTGCCGCCGTGGAGAATAAACTGAAGATTTCGACGGAAGAGATTGCTAAATGTTTTAAAAGCTATATCTCAGCTGCCTTTCGCTATTTAGAGAGATTTCCGTTGGAGAAAAACAACCGATTTTTGGCAAATCTAAAAGGGAACATTTTCCACTACAATAACGCAAGACCGTACGTTGCCAAACTCATTTTTCAGTGGCTTGGAGTTGAAGTGGGAACCCCCTAGCATCCACTATATTCTCTTGTGATTTTCAGATTTTCATTTGCTCCAGTCTATCACTACAGAACAATTTAAATGACCAAGTCTCTCTACTGTCAGTCGAAAACTACATCATAACCTTTTTCCAACAAAAACACGAACTTTTTACGAAATGGTATCATTAAACTTGTAGACGATGGGAGACAGTTCTTAAAAACAATGGATACTAAATGCACTATTTATATTATCCGGACTATTGGCCTCATCTTTGTTGCCATATTATCACATGTTTCCGCCGTTGTACGCACGGCCTTCTTCAGGTGGCTGGAATGTCAAACTGAACCCTTTATTTAACTCGCTGGGGTAGACTGTTCTAGTTCCACGTGCCATGTCTAATGGATATCAGTTATCTTCTGTCAATTCACCTCTCCAAGTTCTCCACTGCCTTAACCAGTTATTGAACTCACACTCTGTGTCTTTAAAGACACAGTGGATAAAGGCGTTGGTTAGATCCAGTGACAGAACCCAAAGAGTTGTGAGTTTAGTTATTTTCGCTCTTTCCAGTATTGATGGTGGATTCCTTTTGAACACTTAAGATAATTTGGAACGTCAGCATTTGATTATTTCATTATTTTAATTTCAAGTTACAAATGCTATTCATTTACTTGTTGTTGTTACCAAAACTCTCCAGGGAATATTAATTCTGTTATTTGGTAAAGGTTTTGTTAGTGATCCTGAAGCGCCAGTTCATGATATCTGATGAAGGATAGTCCTCACTAAGACCTACAGGCTTAATTTATTGATAATGAAAAAAAGCAGACGATAATCGTTAAATTGTAATATTAGCCGTTCCCCTATAAGAAAAATTTGGCATTCAGTGACCGAGCACTCATTGTTACATTACGTTGAAATTTATAAAAACTTCTCTTAAGACATTTTTTGAAGAAAATAATCTTTTCAAGTTCAATAGCTCTTTCCCATATTGATGGTGTTTCCTTCCTAAGCTTTTATTGAACGTAGTGTGGAATGTCAAGATCTTGATTGTCATTATTTTCTTTTCGAGTTAAATATGTTGCGCATTTTAGATTTTTCTGTGGCTGAATGTTCTCGATGCGGTTTCAGATCTCCCATATCAGCCAAACTATGGACAACTGGCATTAGTCAGAGGAGACTTGGCCGAAACGTTGTCTCTATAATAACATGAATAATATTCAAGGTGAGAAAATATTTCGAAACAAAATATATACAATAAATATCAAAATATCAAATTGTTAATATTTTGGAATATCAGAAAAAAAAAAAAACTCCAAATCGACTTAGGACTAAATGATATTTTTCGATTTAAATGGAATTGATATTTTTTTTCATCGTGCCCATCCATAACTAACACGGTACGTTCTTGTAACATTGCAATAGCGTTTTATTTCGGTTGTTCGGGAGGTGTAATATTGTGGCGACGTTACTGTAAAATTACAATCAACTATTTACCTGATGTCAAAATGACCGCTCAACCCCAGCATTGACTCAATTTTATGATAACGCTGCAGACAGTAGGAGGTGGACAAATACCGTTCTGGTCGACTACTTTATCTTCACTTAAAATTATGGTGTATCAAAAAATACTTCTACAAACTTTGAGAGAAGGTTCCTTACACCAAAACTAGGACAAAAGTCCATAAAAACAAATCCTTCCTTTTTGCGTTAAGTCAAAATAAATTTACGGTAGATGACTCTGCGTTGCCATGTTGACTAGGTTACATTTGTCAGTCGTGTACATTTGTCTTCGACGTGTGTAGTAGTGAGTTAACCGAGAAGTGTTCCGTTAAACAATAGCCACGTATTCATATCGTGAGTAGACGGATATGATTTTTGCACACAACTTTACGAATGGTAATGGACGGGAGGCTGCACGGCGTTTCCAGACTGAAGTCAGCTGAGTCATCTAAAATTTTTTCCTTTTTTTTTTTTTGGTATAAGTTACCCGCCCCCAAAGATTGTAAAAAGTATTTTTGATACACCCTGTATATAGACGTTATCAAATTTCGTTTCGTATTTCTATAAAATTGGGAGTCACTCATTTTGATGATGAATACACGTTCTAATACTTTACCGAAATTTATTATCCATTTTCTGTTAATGTAACTTACAAAGCAATAGATTTTTCAGAGATTCTGCAAAAAAAAAAAAAAAAGAAAAAAAAAAAGATTTTGTTAGCCAGATCACAATCAAATGACGTGGAACGATGAGAGAAACTCCAAAGTCTGTTGAAAAAAAAAGAAAAAAAGTCTGGTATTTGTATAAATGTCATCGTGCGTAATCATCCCCAATTGTTTGTCGTGTGTGACATTCGAAATCTTTCCCGAGGTTTACTTTGAATATTCTCAAATCTGAAACGAAATTTCTGAACTTACCGCTGTATTGTTCGTTCGTTAGCAGTTCTTTTCCTCAAATGTCAAATAGATATTCTTCTCTGTAGTGCACATGTGTATTTTTATTTAAAGGGCTAGTATGCTTTCTCGGCAGATAAAAATATTTACAACAAGGAGAAAGGAAAGTTACGATTAACCGATAATTTTAAATATTAAACCAATGTATAGCGACAGGTATCAAGTCGCAAATGATAGTGTAGAAAATATATTTAAATCCAACTTGACACCAAATTATAAATCGTGCTGAATTCGATGTTATATATGGCATCTCATAATATGGGTAGCTAAAAAAAAAATCTCTTAAGGAGGGAGTCGATCCTGGCTCTCCACGACTTTCTTTACCTTCATTATATGTGGGTTGTCATGATGTTTTTGAAATATATTGGAGTGGTTTCCTGCCTTCTATATTGTTTTAAGTAACATTCTCTTAGACTGGTTGCCAACGAAGGCTAGACAGCTCAGTACGATTACATTTCTGAGGCTTGGAATTAAACTAAGCACAACTGCATAATTTAAGGGTAAATTAAAGTTCTCTATTTGTATTCTATTTTATTTTTTTTATATATAAATTAATAAATTTAACTCAGTAAATAGCTTAAGAGTTTATAAAGTAAATAAATATGTGGTATAATTCTGGACGTAAATTTACCATAGAATTAGTTCATATTCAATATATTTTCGTCTCAATAAAATCAGTTATGCGCCATAGGTGATACAAGCTTAGGCGATCATGTATCTTTTGATACATGACTGATGAGGCAGATTTTTTATTCCAGGTTTCATTTTTTTCTGCAGTAGACCAGTTGCCATCCAAGGCTATAGAACCCAGTGGGGGAGAAGAAGAGGATTCATACATTTCCTAAGGGCAAGGCACGTAAGAGAATGTAATAGATTCGGCTGGAATTCGAACTCGGCTCTCCGATTTTTCAATGCGTGCCTCTCCTCTTAATAAATTACTTTCTCTTATAAACAAAACCGTATAAATAACTGTTGTATACCCCCTTTCTTCTGCGGAGGTCTTATCCACTGCGCCAAATAAGCAAAATGCTGTATACTCCCTCTCTACTGGGGAGATCTTTTGGTTGACGGGATCGATTCCATAACAAAGCTGAATTCTTCTCTCTCGGCCGTCTACTCCCGGTCGTCTGTCGAAATGTTTTTGGGTTCGGAGATAAAAGACATCAGCAAAATGGATTTTTTGACTTATTTTTTTTTTTATTAAACACGTTGACGTGTACATTTTATCTAGCCAGTTGGGTCGCTCTATCAACCCCAAATTCCCCAAGACACGAAATAGCCACGTCTAATGTGTATAACGTGTAAAAACTTAATTCATTGAAATCACTTTCTATCTCATTCTCATTCCCATGTTCGGCTCAGCTAATCAAAATCGACACCCCTATTTTGTCTACCATCTGACCTTAAAGGTCAGCCTCAGAAGGTCTGAGCCAAAATACACTACCACTGTTCTTATAAAAGACTCTTCATGATTATAAAATCTTTTATTTACATCCCTAAAGATTTCACCGATGTATTTCTTGGTAGTTGTTTTTGTAGTCCGATTAGTAAGTTGCTGCTCCAAACTTGATGTTGATCTTAATTTGTTTTGTAAGAATTGGAGAATTTATATAAATATAGTATTTTTATTTCTTCAAATATTATTATAGGTGATGTCTCTTATCTGAAACAGACGCCTCAGTTTTATTAATCAAAGAGTGTGTATTACGCATATCGGTCTCATTCAAGGAATATTAGTAAAGAAAATGTGAACTGCCGGGGAACACACTTCTGATATATATATATATATATATATATATATATATATATATATATATATATATATATATATATATGTGTGTGTGTGTGTGTGTGTGTGTGTGTGTGTGTGTGTGTGTGTGTGTGTGTGTTTGTTGAAGATAACTGAAAATCATTCTCAGGTGATAGATGAGTGGATTATGTCGTTGCTTGCTAGGAGTATGTTGCGCTTAGAGGCTGGTAGGTCATTTGTCACCTGTCATTGAAACAATTCTTACACACTCTATGTCCCAAAAAGGAAATATCTTGTACACATACAACAAAAAATATAATAAAAAGATTAATCGTAATATATATATAATATATATATATATATATATATATATATATATATATATATATATATATATATATATATATATATATATATATAAACGTTAGTTTTAGTGGATACACATATTTGAGTAGACGCTCCATTTATTTATTGAACACTATATTTATTTATTTTTGCTTCCAAACACCAAATTTGGCCCTACTTGGCCTATTATTCTCTGTCGCCGAGGGATACGGGTTCGATTTCTGCTGGAGAGTGCAAAGTTTTCTTTAATAAGGGTTCGCGAATATACTTTTTAATAAATAAACGGAACGTCTACTCAAATACGAATATCCATTAAAAATAACGTTTAAAGTGATAAAAATCGAAAAATTTTTTTTAATTCATATATATATATATATATATATATATATATCGATCGTTGAATATGACAGACCAGGAAAATTTGATTTATTTTTTTTAATTAGTGTCTCTAACGTTCTTACATTTCTCTTGTATGGTGAGAGTAAGTGATTGCGAAAAGCGTCAATTTTCCAACCGTGTTTCTTCTTTATATGCACCAGAAATTTCAACTACTTCCTTTTTATTCTTAGTAAAATTGTACTTTTCGTTCTCATTTCATCTAAAACCGCTCACAGCTAACGTTCTCAGTTTATAGTATTCTCAGCATCTTTCTGTAGAATCACATCCTCTTCATCTCGGGGGAAATGTCGAAAATTTTACTGTCATAAAGGATTGTTTATATTACATTAATTTTATGCTAACAGTTTTAATTAATGAGAATGCTTACACCTAATAGGATAAGTTTATATTCCGCCGGCTTCTTTTTCTTATTACGTGCCATGTCCTTTCAGGAAGTAGTCGATCATGGCGCTCCACCTCCCTCTATCCCCTCTGCTTCCTACCCCAGACCACGTTCTTTCATCCACTTGCTTACGTCTGCCAGATTTTTTCTTGTCTCTCTTTCCCTCTATTCGACCCGTGAGTATCAGATTCTCCAGACCCTCCTTCCTCATTATATGTCCCAGAAACTTCAGCTGTCTCTTCCTGATATTAAACATAAGCCGCCCCCTTGTTTGCAACTATCTATGATCTCATCGTTGCTCACAGAGCATGGTCCATGATATCCTTAGCATCCTTCTTTAGAACCACGTCTCCGTCGCCTCGAGTCTCTTCTTCATCTTTGAGGAAATCGTCCAACATTATCTGCCGTAAAGAAGGAGATATATCACGTAACAGTTCAGTATTCTTTTGTTTGTTACCAAAGATATTCTCCTGTCTCGAAGTACTCAGCCCAGCTTTTGTAATGTGTCCTTGGAAATGTGTCCTTGCAACATCTCTAAGACCACATCCTTGCTCACGCGTTCAGTCCATGGTATCCTTAGCATCCTCCTGTAGAACCAAACCTCTGTTGACATGAGTCACTTCTTCATCTTTAAGGAAATCGTCCAACATTCGCTGCCGTAAAAAAGGACAGATGTCACATAACAGCTCAGTATTCTTTTCTTTGTTACAAAAGAAATTCTGCTGTCTTGCAGTACTCTGCCCAGCTTTTGGAATGTGTCCTTGGCCAAATAATCCGACACAAAAGCCAGATTGTAATAAACTGAGTCGAAGTAGAGTAGCTTGTTACTCGTCACTTTATGCAAGTTAATTTGCTTAATTTCGTGAAGGTCACAAGAATGGGAGTTCCAGGATAACTACTCTCATCAACTCGTTCAGAGGACCACTTTTTGAAACATCACGCTAGGCTAGGCGTCTTAATTATGAAACTTTTGAATATTTAAAAGGTTGGTTTATAACAAGCAATTATAATAATGCAATTTAAAGTTTTAGAATCTTAATATTTCATGGAGATGTATAATTGGACCCTTGCGAGCATTACACTTCAGTATTCAGCAAGTATAAATAATTAATCCTTTAAAAAAATATGCTCAGGTTAAAAATGTCGATTTAAGATGAAAAAAACATGAAATTAATTTTATTTTGTTTTGTGACGTTTTATTAACGGTAGAGTGTGAGTTTTTTCGAGAGTTAAATATTCAGAAAATGGAAATAAAATTTCATGGCTTGCTTGGCGGCTAAGTTATAAGAACTTCATTTTCTATGTACCTTGTCCCTTCAGGAAATTAGTGATTATAGCTCTCCACGATTTCCTGTTCTTTATATTTCTGTATAACTTTGAAGAAATCTTTTTAAAGTATGAAAATATTAACATTGGAATTCAACATTTTTTCTATTCAATTTTCATCTATTAGTCTGATATATGGTTTGCATATTCTCTCTCTCTCTCTCTCTCTCTCTCTCTCTCTCTCTCTCTCTCTATATATATATATATATATATATATATATATATATAGTTAAACCTAGAGAGCCAGACAAACCTACCAAGTTTTCACCTAAGCGGATCGTCAGGGAAAGCCGGATTTCCCTGACGATCCGCTTAGGTGAAACTTTTGCTAGGTTTGTCTGGCTCTCTAGGTTTAACTACGTCTGCTCTACTCATTGTATTGAGCACTTTATTTAGTTGTTTTGGATACTGCATCGTTTTTTTTCTTGGACCTTGAACTCGTATGCTGGACGACTATTGTCGGTTAACGTACATGTTCTTAGTTCTTATTTTTTTTAGACCTTTTTTTCGCTTTGTGTATTGGCTTGTTTATTTGCAAATCAATACACCGAAGGTTTTCAGAGCGAGTATAGTTTCTTATACTTATAAGATATTTATTAATATATATATATATATATATATATATATATAGTTGAAAAAATGAATAAAAAAATGGTGAATTCAATGTTACCAATTTCATGTTTTGAAAGAACTTCTTCAAATTAAATAATGTTTTATATATATATATATATATATATATATATATATATATATATATATATATGTATGTATGTATTGACATAACAAAATGTATATTTGTTATTAATTTAATCTATTGCTCTATTATCGAGCACTATTTTATTACCACGAGCACTTAATGCATAATATTATATATATATATATATATATAACCATTTCATACGAATCAAGGCGTTAATGCTACAAGACCACAGTGGTGGTGGGTGCTACTGGAGGGGAAAATGAAAGAGAATCAGAAAACTTAGATTGGTTAGGATTGAGGAAAGAAGTTCAAGAAGAGAAACTATGGTGGTTGACGTTGCGTTTAAATTTTCTCAGATTGTAGTTATCAGGGAAGCAAGAAATCGGAAGGACTTTCCACAGTTGGGAAGTACGAGAAAAGTTAACTGTTGGAGGAGAAGTGGTGGTTGCATTTATCTCATTCAACATTAAAACATCGAGACCTAGACATTTTCATGACGGTCGTCTTCGAGTATAGAATCCAGAGGTTGGCAGTGAATATTTCGGAGACAGTAGGAAAGCGTAGTGCAGGTTCGCAGTGGATATCGCAGCAAAGTAGCAGAGCGTAGTTCTTCCGTCTGTCATGTTCGCCGGACAAGTAGGAAAACAAAGATGGCCGCCTTTATACACGACGGATACAGTGTTGTGCGGCTTCTGATTGGTCAACCTTCTATTGGTAGACTATAAAGGGAAATAAGTCATTTTAACTCGCTCACTAGTTATATATAATATACACAAAAAACCGTAACATTTGCCAATCTAGAAACAGGGCACCAGGGAAACAAGCTCATCTCAGCAGTTGCCATGAAAATATTATATATATATATATATATATATATATATATATATGGCCTGACGATTGCGTCTAGCATGAAACAGCCTGTCGCCTCTAAATGTTGATTCAATGTTCCCTTTTATATTTACACACGCTCTATCTCTGATATTGAGCACTTTATCCCATAAATATAGCACACCTTAAGACTATATATATATATATAGTTAATGGGGATAGTTTTGCTGATTGAAGTACTAGCAACAAATAACATAATCGTAGACGGTTTCCAAGACATGTTCTGGCTATAAGTGTTTGTTCAGTTTGACAAGGTTAGTGCTGAAAATTTAAGGACCAATAATATGATGGCCCCATTGCAAAGATCACAAATTGAACGCCAATCACCCTGTTGGACACATGACTACGCTATATAAAAGTGATCTTAAACAACAGGCTGGTGTGTGGTATGAATAAATAAAAGTAGGAAATACTGCTACTTACCTGATTGCTTATAGAGTAAATGAGGAGAGTGCTTGTATGAACAAGGAGCAGATCATTGTGGGTAAGAAAATGTTTATATACTCCCATCTTCATTTAGGGGTGTTTTTGGGACTGAGTTGCCGGTAGTCGAAGCCAGGAATTTGTAACTGAATTTTGTCTATAGCTGATAAGTGTAACAATATTTGTGAGATAAGAAAATCATGGCTTAAGGTCCCAGGAATTTCTCCAGTTAACTTTTGAATCAGGAATAGGAAAGTATATTCTCTTCATTCTTGCACATTTTATTTAAACTACTTACTTACTTTAAAATGCTTACCTAGAGAATCAAGTAGAAAGACTACCAATATTTACCGATAGATTCACGTCTAAACTAACAATGTTTAACTATAGTCTCAAGTATAAATACGACTGATATTTATCTAGAGGTTCAGGTTTATACACAACCACTTTTAAAATAATACTTATGTATAAAAACGACCAAGCGACCTATAGATTTAAGCACAAAGCGATTTTAAACACTCTAGAATTACGTATGAAAACGTTTAATATTTACCGATAGACACATGTATGAATATAAGAAGTGCTTACCTATATAATCAAGTATAAACATACGATATACTTACCTAAAGTACAAAGACAAGCATTTTATAACTATATATTCAAGTATAAACTCGTTCACTGTTTATTTCTATTCAAATATAATTAAAAATTATTTCCACTTGAAAGGCCGATATATTGCAAATTCCGACAGTAGAATGGATTTGCCGAAACTTAACAACAGTCATTAAAATGTTTGTCTTAATTCTTATCTGATTAGCATTATGAAGTATATCTTCACGAATAATGAAAAACATATTTTGTAGATTTCTACTTATTTTCTGATTTAGAGGATTAAAACAGGTAAAAACGATTTTATCTTATTGGAAATTTGTATTTTTTTTTCCTGGTAGCTTCAATAATTTATCAATGTCTGGAGAAAAACGCGAGCTCGTTATCTTCTGCGTGATTTACGAGCCTCATTCTTTTCGGCTGGTTATAATTTCATGAGTTCAGGGAGGGGATGAACGACCATATTTTAGAATTCCTTTGCGATTGGATAATTATATAAAATTAGCAACTATGTCGCAAGTACTTTTTACCTATCAGTATAGCGTTTGTCATTCTTTTTCACGAAATGAAAATGATTAATAATTATTATAGCAAAATTCTTTCGTGGATGAGTCGAAATAATATGCTTAATTTAAGACTAATTAAATCAACAACATTCAGTTCGTCTTTTCTAAGTATTTCCTCGGAGAGCAGATGTTCTCAGCTTGGATTTTTTTTATTGTTCCATACAGTATTCACTGTTATGTCTTCTGTTTTGTTTTGTCTTAGTTTCTACTTTCAAGCGTTCTTGCTTTGAACTTTCGAGTGTTATTTCCGAAATGAAATATTGTTATGGGAAATTATTCTAATATGTATCCTTAACCTATTTGCTTCGATAACTGAGTTACAGCAGTATTTTGTAGCTTTTCTTGTCATGTCAGGATAGTTGAAATGCCATTCTGTCATTAAAAGAGCGATGAAACTGTGGAAGAAAGGAAATTTCCCCCATTATGAGCATTATTATATTCATGATATAATAACACCACATTTCACAGACGGAAAGGAATGGTTTAAAGGAAAAGGAATGAAAAACATGCTTTTTTTTCTCAGAGAGACTTTCATAACGCTATGTCTTACACAAAATTATATATATAGATATATACTCGTGTCCCACGCAGAGATATTGTAATATATACGTAACAACAAGCATTGTGTAAAAAAAAGAAGGAACATTACTTATAATATTTAACGAAGGAAAAACTGGAGTTACGGCTGTTTCTCTATGAATCTGGTGAGGCCATGTGTGTTTTCCTGTAAGACCTACCGCTGAGGGCTAGATCGTACATCTTCTGTAGGCTGTACATCGCAAAACTCCTTCGTCACTCTATCCACTGACGTCACTCACCGACCATCACGTTATCTTTTTACTATCACAAAGAAAGGGAAAAATCGCTTTTTTATCCCTACCATTTTATATTTACTATAAAGGGGTAAATAGATTAACAGAAAAGCAGAAAAACTGGCAGTGGATTAAAGAAAATCTGTTGTTCCCCATGAAAACATAAGACATCATTGAGCAAAACTTACACAGGAAAAATGTTGAATTTGTTATTTCTGTACTACTCCATCCAAAATATTCATCTGGTTTTGTACCGTCCAGTTATTACTTTTTTCGATTAGTACAAATCGCTTTATTAGGGAAAACCTCCAATGAAAACCAGATTCAAGAATTCGTCGAAAACATTTTCATATGAAAATTTGCAGAATTCTATTCAAAAAAGTATCGAAGAGCTTCCTGATACGTGGCAATGAACGGCGAATATATAATTGAATAAAAATGAAACTGTACATTATTTTTTAAAGAATAATGGTGAAGGCGGGAACTATTTTTGTCGCAACCTAATCGAAATTTTTAAGACCCCCACCCACGAAGAATGAAGTTTAATAGTAATGTACGCATTAATAAATTGTTAGAAATTCATCTTTCTCAGAAACAGAAATGAGTGTATTAAACGGTAATGCTCTGATAATTAGATAAATGATTTCAATAAAAAATTATCAAGAAACTGCTTCATTTACCTTAAGTCAAGAGTGAAAGACTTCGTAAATGATCGCAACATACAACAAATCAATATAAGTAATATACTAATAATATACTAATAGTACTGATGTGATTTACTTAAACTCTACGCATATCCATACAAGCAGTAAGTAAATTATTTAATTAAGGTAATCATAAAAATGTTTTAATTAATATAGTCATTAAATTTTAGCTATACTGCTTGTAATATATTAGAATAAAAATCTTGAACTCTCAAACATGTGATAACGTCAATAATAATAATAATATCTATGTAAGTATCCTCTGTTTCAAACTTATAAGGAAATAACAGCCAACAGACCTGATATTATCATAAAAGACAAGAAATTCAGGAAATGTATGCTTATTGACATAGCAGTATCACCCGAGAGAAATACCTCCATGCAAATTATCGAGAAATTCTTCAAAGACAAGGACGTGGAGATTGAGATTAACAGGATGTAGGGAATGAAGACTAAGTCTGTACCAATAGTAATCGGAGCTCTGAGTCTCGTGACAAAAGGAATGGAGAATTTTACTCACAGTGTTCCAGGTAGCAACAACATACAAGTTGCCCAGAAGATTGCCCTACTAGGAATATTCCATATACTAAGAAGAGTTCTAGCAATTAAATAACATATTTTACATAGATAAAGCCCTTCGTAAGTTGTGGGCTGTACTCGTGAGAACAAATTTTTGTATTTCTTTAATGCATGGGCTTCCAGGAATCACTTTAATTAGTCTACTGGAATCTTTTCCAACCAATCCGAGGTCTCCAACTACAATAGTGATTGTTGATGTTCCTATGTGCCACATTTTTGAGTGATGTTCCCATGTGCAAATTTTTTAGTTATTATTATTATTATTATTATTATCATTATTATTATTATTATATACCGAAAATAATAAAAATGAAAACAAGACGAAAATAAAAGTTTATCAGTTATATCTAAATCTTGATGAAAAATAAAGCCACATTAATTAATTAATATAATAAAAATATGAAGAAAATTATATTTGTTCAAATAAATCGTGGACAATTTCTATAAGTGTTTTAAATTTATCCACGGATTTCAGTTTTTGGCGACAGGGAAACAGTCAAGATGAATAAATGGATTTGGTGAGTTTAAGATTTAAATATATTTTACGACAGCAAAACATAACAAGTGTTCCATTGCTACTATTACTACTGAAAGTAATAATAATAAACCAACAACATGCAGTGATAGCAAACAAACTGATGTAGACAAACCTCGCACTCATCAGGGGTTACTCGGTGCAGGGTTAAAAACTGAAACCGAAGATTTTATTCTTGCTGTACAGGACTGATGCTTGCTTAACTATAAATTATCAAGGAAACATCCTGAAAAATTCTGTTGAATCCAAATGAAGATTATGTCATGATTACCCAGAAAACAAAACAATTGACTGTCTTGTATCAAATTGCATGGTGTTAGCATGTACTGAATATAAAACTCACTATGAGAGGCAGGACAATATCTGCTTTGGAAAATCTGCAATTTTTATGGGAAAGAAATTGCAAGAAGTTGCTATGAACAACACGCAGACTCGGTTACAGACATAGAGCATGTAACAATACTATGTAAAGTCTATCGTTGAGACCCGGAAGGAAATGAGTATACAACAGAAATTAAAAGACATAATAATAATAATAATAATAATAATAATAATAATAATAAAAGGGTATAATAATATTAATAATAATAATAACAGCAACAACGACAACAATAATAATCCTAATACTACTGCTACTACTACTACTACTACTAATAATAATAATAAATACAAGGATCTTGAAATTAAAATCACAAAATTTGGTATATGAAAACATCAATAATTACAGTTGTAGTTCGAGCCCTAGAATTGATTGGAAAATGTTACGATTCACTCATTGAAGATCTCCCTGGTAGCCTATGGCTTAAATCAATAGAAAAGTTATTCTCACAAGTACATCTCACACATTACGAGAGCCTTTATCTGTACAAAAGTGTGTTATTTTATTTTTTTACGAAAAATGGACAGTATAAGATGTCATGAAGGCAGTTCTAACCTTAGGTCTCTGGTTGAGAGCTGGAAGTAAATGTGTATACAACAGAAACCTAAGGAAATAATAATAATAATAATAATAATAATAGAAATTATTATTAGTATCAGTCAGTTATGTGCCATGAGTGATACACGTGTAGGCGATCAATACATGACTGACGAGGCAGATTTTTTCCCGCTGTAAGTTGCCATTTCTTTCTGCGGTAGACCAGTTGCCATTCAAGGCTATAGAACACGGTCTGTCCTGCTATTCACCCATAGTTTGTGGAAGAAGAAGAGGATTCATACCTTTCCAAAGGGTATTAGCACGTAAGTGAATGTAATGGATTTGACTGGAATTCGAACTCGGCTCTCTGATTCCTCAATCCGCACCGCTATCCATTACTCCGCCGTAAAAAAGTGAGAAGCAGAAACTGTAGTCGAAAAATGATATACTGTGATAATTCAAAGCCTGATCACACAGTTTTAAACAAGGAAGTAAGGAGATGCCATAGAGCAAATCTGCCTGTGCCAGCAAACCATAGGGAGAAGATAAAAAAAAAATCCCTAAAAAGCAGGCAAAATACCAGCTTGGCAAACGTTAACTAGGTAGAATATGTAGCTTAGGATCTTCGCCATAATGTATGGTACATTTAAGAGTATGTTAAGTTAGAATCGAAACGAATGAATTCGAATTTCCAGAAAGAATTGTTTTGATTAGACACCGGCGTTGCTATAGGGAAAGCAGGCTGAATATCTGAGAAAACGCCTTTCTAGAAATGATCAACTGACATCTGATGTGAACATGTAAATAGATGAATTATAAAAAAAAATGAATAATAAATAAATAGTGGAAGAATTTAATATTCGATGAATGATTAGATATTATTTATAATTTTTATTTTTGTTATCTGCAAGAGGGCAGAGAAGGAGGCTGGAATTCTGAATAAGTCCAGGAAAGCGGTGCCACTGGTTTGCAATATCAGAGACCAATTTGCCAAAAAACAAAAAAATGAAAATAATAATAATAATAATAATAATGGCACTAACCTTAAATGCTTCTCACACTTGCTTGAAAAGTAATCCGTATTCTGTTTTGCGTGCGTTTAAGCTTGGTCTGATGTTAATTCTAACGTGTACCAATACACAGGAAAGTGTTGACTCTTCTAGGAAATGCTTTCAGCGGAGAACTCTAATTTAATTGGTCGGCAACCGACGGAAAAAGTTCCGTGGCGCTTCAGCAGATTCCGAAGTATTCGGCACTTAAAAGGAAGAAAAAAAAAAGAAAAGAAAATGGACCAACATTTCTAGGAACAGGAACTTTGGTTTCTCAAGGCGGATTTAACATTGCGCAGCGCATGGAAGAATTACGTTCCGTTGACGCATCTCGTCACGAATCAATTCTTTTATAATCAGTTTAAAATAATAATAATAATAATAATAATAATAATAATAAGAAGAAGAAGAAGAAAAAGAAGAAGAAGAAGAAGAAAGAAGTGAAACAACGCAACTATTAAACTACAAATAAACATATAATATTAAAATATGACATCACATAAAATAAGGAATGAAGCGAAATAAAGTAACTACTACTATTACTACTGCTACTCCGGAAAAACTGAAAAAAAAAATAAAGAGAGGGAAAGAAGGAATAATAATAATAATAATAATAATAATAATTGGTTGTAAAATGATGTCACAGAGATGGAGAGAGAGAGAGAGAGAGAGAAAGAGAGACGACATGACCGTGTTTGCCTTAACTTCTACTGGCTCTTGTGGAAAAAAAATATGGTTACGGAAGCAAGAAATGGTACGAGCTCGTACATTGAGAATCATGGACGGAAAAGACAAGCCAAATATAGATTGAGAGGATGACTTTCAAGAAGATCGAATTATTGAAGACCGAAGACCAGATATATTCGTCCTGAACACAGGTGAAAATGAATTCCAAATAATTGATAATGTCATACCATCTGTTTACAGTATTAGTATAATAATAATAATAATAATAATAATAATAATAATAACAATAATAATAATAAATACTAAGAAAAGTGCTACCAATTAAATGACAATTTTCCTATAGGACATAACGACCATAGTTAAGGTCCAGGTCTAGAGGATACAAAGCATGAAACATAACAAATAATAATAATAATAATAATAGTAGTAGTAGTAGTAGTAGTAGTAATAATAATAATAATGCATATGTTGATATACTCTTATCAAACTTTGGGCGTTATTCGGCGTGGTGTAATGGTTAGCAAGCGGGTCTCGCTGAAAGAGTTAAAACTGAATAGTGAATTCGATCCTCACTAGGTGCCACATACTTTCGGCCATGTGCCACATCTAAGCCACGCTTAGAAAATCCATACTCTTATCAACCTTGTCTAAGTATACTTAGGACTTTTGTACACAGGCGTCTCAATTTCTGGAATGATGCTCTCCCAATCAACCCCAACAACAGTAGCATCATCATCATCATCATCAGCAGCAGCAGCAACAACGGCAACAACAACAATAATAATAATAATAATAATAATAATAATAATAATAATAATAATGAACAATAAAACGGGATAATGTTGTGAATAAAATATGCTTATTGACATAGCAGTATGATCTGAGAGAAACATCCATGAAAATTATGGAGAAATTGTCCAAATACAAGAACCGACATTAAGAGGATATGGGGAATGAAGACTGAGACTGTGCCAGTAGTAATCGGAGCTCTGGGCCTCGTGAGAAAAGGAATGGACAATTTTACTAACAGTGTCCCAGGTAACATCAACATACAAGATCTTTCTACTAGAAACATCCAATATACCAAGAAAAGTGATATCAGTTAAATGACATTTCTCCTTTACGGCCCAAGGACCATAGTTTGGACCCGACTCTACAAGATACAAAGCAGGAGACATAACATACACAAATAATAATAATAATAATAATAATAATAATAATAATAATAATAATAATAATAATTAACATCAACTGAATATCGCCTACAGATCGTAGTCCAAGATCGCAAAAGAAATGTACATTCTTATTTTCATGGCTGTCTCTGCAGAGTGTAATGTATCTATGAAAATTTCAAAAAAACGATCAAAATACAAGGATCTTGAAGTGGAAATCTGAAAAATATGGCTCATGTGGACATCAATAATTCTAGTTGTAGTTGGAGCACTAGGATTGATTGGAAAAGGTTCAGAGAGGCGCATTGAAGGTTTCCTGGTCGCCCCCAAAATAAAAACAAATAAATATATTCACAAGTTCAGCCCACACATAACGAAGAGTTTTATTTATATAAAATGTGTATGATTTTAGGGTTGTTTGGATTTTTCTTTTACAAAAATACTCGGGGAAAAAAATCTCAGGAATCCATTTCTGGCTTTAGGTCTTTGGTTGATTTGGTTTGGTTTTTCTTTGACGGCATATCAACCTCAATGGGTCATTTAATGCCAACAACTTTTTTTTTTCCGGGTAATATTTTTGTTTTGTCAAAAATCTATTTCTGGTAATATTTTTTTCCTCAAAATTGTAGAGCTGTTAATAATTTTTTCTCCTAAAAACGTATTGTTGGTAATTTTTTTTTTCAAAAATTAATTTTGCACAAAATATTTCTGGTATTAAAACCTACTTTTACACTTTCATAATGCTTTTTACCTCAGTTTTGGTGTTAACTATTTACCCATAGCTGGGACCCTAACAGGTGCTACCACCAAGGGTTACGGTGAACCTGGGAACATCAGCAAATAAGAGGTGGTTCCACGCTCCTCAAAGCCTTCTGATAAGAGGCCTTGCTATTGGATGTAGTTTATCGTCTTACCCTGGGCGCGGATGTAGTTTACCGTCAAACCCAAGACGGTCTCTGGTTGGGATCCGGAAGGAAATGTGTATACAAAAGAAATCAAAGAAAATAATAATAATAATAATAATAATAATAATAATAATAATAATAATAATAATAATAATGTTCTCACGAGTACAGCCTACACCTGACAAAGGGCTTTATTTTTTTTTTAAATTGCTCGGTGGAAAATATCATAATGCCATTTATGACCTTTGATCTTTGGTTGAGACCAGGAAAGAAACGAGTACACACCAGAAATCAAAGGAAATAATAATAATAATAATAATAATAATAATAATAATAATAATAATAATGTTCTCATGAGTACAGCCTACACCTGACAAAGGGCTTTATTTTTTTTTAAATTGCTCGGTGGAAAATATCATAATGCCATTTATGACCTTTGATCTTTGGTTGAGACCAGGAAAGAAACGAGTACACACCAGAAATCAAAGGAAATAATAATAATAATAATAATAATAATAATAATAATAATAATAATAATAATAATATCAACACCTATTGATATACTTACAATGATAGAGTTTTAAGCTAGTCAAGGCGAACAAGGTTTTTACTAATGACTCTGAGCTGATCTTCGATAAGTATCGCGAACTTTTAATAGAACAGACAGGCAACTAATCTGATTAGAAGTTTGATTTTGCCAAATTATGAAAAATGCCGGAAAAATGTTAAAATCATCACAGCAGTGAGTGGGACACTCGCCTCCATCGCATTAAGAATATGTCGAGCAACACACACTTTGCGAACGCTACAAAAATATCTACTTCATAGGATACAGTAGCATCTTCCTTGGTACTCAAGAGATCTACACATCAACTGTACCATAATAAATCAACAACAACAATAATAATAATAGCAATAATGTAGAAATGTAATATCTAAGAGAAGGTTTTTTTTTTCTGCTTGGAGTTTTTAATCATTAATCAACGTGACAGCCATTAAAAACTGAAAATTGACTTCTCAGGAATAAAGCAGTCAGTTATGTGCCAGGCGTGATACACACTTAAGCGATCATGTATCTTTCGATACATGACTGATGAAGCAGATTTTTCTCGCAGTAGGTTGCCATTTCTTTCGGCGGTAGACCAGTTGCCATCTCAGGCTATAGAACCGGGTCTGTCCAGCTATTTATCTTTTTCATGGGTATTAGAGCGTAAGTGAATGTAATGCATTCGACTGGAATCCGAACTCGGCTCTGCGATTCCTCAATCCGAACCGCTATCCATTACTTCACAGTGCGATACCATCAGGTAAAATTACATCTATTAAGGAACATAAAATATAAGTAAATATTAAGATACTGAAATTAAATAAATATGGCTACTGTTTTATCTACAATGAGTGTAGACCAGATTACAATTAAAAAAAGTACAGGCAAGAGTATTAATAAGATCTCTACGAGCACCCTGGTTATAAGACATTCAAAAAGATTGCATTGGGTGCAAGCTGTCATCTATGGAGGAGAATATTATGAATATTAAAAAAAAAACACTGTACATGTTAAGTAACACTTAACATCAAAATTTCTGCAAACAAAATGTTATTAGTACTTTGCCTTACCCCAGGTCACGGAAATAATTCAGAATGCATTATATTGAACTGTATGAATAATAATAATAATAATAATAATAATAATAATAATAATACACAGACTGAACAATCAAAGCTAATCGGCCTGACATTGGTATCAGAGACTGCAAACAAAAAATTGCGTCAGACTGCAATGTCTCTTTGAAGATCTTCAGAAAGCTATTAAAATACAAGGAATTTGGAATCGAAATCTCAAAAATGTGGCACAAGTGAATATCAACAATTCCAGTTGTAGATGGAACCATCGGAGTCATTAGAAAAGGTTCCTAGAGACTCATTGAAGGAATTCCTAGAAGCACATGCCTTAAAGAAATACAAACAATTGTTCTTAGTAGTACAGCCCACATCTTAGGAAGGGATTTATCTATGTAAAATATGTGTTGTTTTTTTTGTTTCGTTTTTCTATTTGTCAGTGGAAAATATCAAGATGCTATTTCTAACCTTAGGTCTCTGGTTGGGACTCGGGATGAAATGAGTACACACCAGAAATCAAAGGGAATAATAATAATAATAATAATAATAATAATAATAGTAACAGAGATTGGCACATTGGGATTAATCCCAGTAATATTGTGGAACTTCCTTAACCAGCTAAGGATAACATACCAACTTGGAGTCATCCAAAACACGGTTCTTTTGATCACTTCACATATTTTGAGGAAAGGATCGTCTGCCTGATATC
>CAHIKZ030003692.1:2250000-2287500 GCA_903632075.3 Acanthosepion pharaonis
TGAAAGAGTTCTTACATGTTGGTAGGTTGATTTTGTTTAGCGGCATATCAACATCTCTGTGGGTTATTTAATGACGAAATATAAATATTTTGAACACAATTTTCTGGCTTCAACTAAATATATTTTAAACGTAATTGTATGCCTTCAACTACAGATAAAATTTATTGTTGGTCATTCTATAAAATTTTATTTTTATGCTTTCATATTGTTTTGGTTTTGGTTTCACTATTTGCCCATAATTGGGAGCCTAAATTACGCTTTAAGTAAGCTTTATTCAACTGAAAATACAAGGTTCGCCTATAGTGTCCTTTTATAGTCCCAGTAAGCAGAAATAGCTCTTTCAAAGGGTAGAATAACAAAACAAGGGGAAAATACTCTTAATTATTCATAACATTGGAAACAACAGCGATTAGAAGGTTGTTGCACGCGCCTCAAAAAGTCCAATGTTCGTTGTTTCCGGATGCAGTTTATCGTCATACCCAGGACTAAATTCTGAACGGAAATTAAAGACAAAATATATTATAGACAAGTGAACGTTTTCCGAAATATTTACTCATCTTAATAAGCTTTTTATTTGAAAGAGCAAGATTGCATATACGTTCGGTTTGCCCAATAGATAATAAAAAACAAAGTACGCTGGTGTTGATAACAATTGTTTGAAAAGGTATTTGATATGTCGGCCATATTTATTTGGGAATCAGTGTAATTGAATGCCTTTCCATATACAGGATGTCCCGGAAAATTTACTCATTTTTTGAATTCGTCGATCGAATTCGCCTATATTTATAAATATTCATATAATTTTTTTTTAATATTTAATTTAAACAGTTAAACCTTAAGAAATAAATATTAATTTTTCTCAAATTTAACAATTAATCTTATTTGAATGTGAATGAATACTGGATTTATTTTGATTTAAAGAGTGGCTATATTTTTGGGGAACACCGTACATATAGAAAAAAAAATTGTATCCTTAATGAGGTTACAAACAGACAAAGGTCGTACTCGAGTGAAAGGAACAACAACGCGGGCGTAGATGAAAGAAAAATAGGTTTATTGTAAAAGAGAATACTCGACTGAAAGAAAGGGAATCAGTTATCAGGCTAGTAATTCCCGAAGCACGGATATCTACCAACCGTCCCACGGGGTCAGGTGTGGCACAAGGCCAAATTTAATGCGGAGTATCCGTCTGGGGATCCTCTCTGCCCGGAGGCTGAAAGTTTGACCAGCACAGCTGGAGACGAATTTCCAACTCTAGACTAATTCCCGAAGAAAATCGCCAGGTGTATCCTGTGTTACCTATATATATCTACCGATATAGTCAGCCCACATATGCGATAGGCAGTGTGGGACATTACAACAAAAATAAATATATAAACAAATTGGTTGTACTACGGGTCCGCATTAGGCTCAAGGATGTAATTTACGAGGTTTGCCTGAAAAGTAACGGGACTGTGTGCTGTGTGGGCTAAGAGCAAAAGAGGTATAAGCGGATTGTGTAATCATCTAACAGGATATCATGGTTGTATATAACTGCAATCTTAGCTGTCTGCAACCAATGCATTTTTAACACGCTTTTCTGGCAGTACAAATCGTGGCTGCCTGACCACGAGGATATAACTTTTCAAAACGTTCTGAGCATCCGTCAGTTCCTGGTCGAGAAGAACATCGCCGTACTGGAAATACCTCCCTATTCACCTGATCTTGCTCCGTGTGAGTTTCTTCCTTTTCCCCAAGCTCAAGGGGATCATCAAGAGGCCCCGTTTTGAAGGTCTGGAGGCTGTCAAGAGGGTCGTAACTATGGAGTATAGGGGCATCCGGGAAGATTCGTTTCAGCAGTGCATAGAAGTGCGTCAGAGAAAGGTGGAAACGTATTTAAACTCGAGAAGAATTACTTTGAAGGGGAAACTATGTTGCATGGAATTGGAATTTCAGAACGCAGGCGAACATTGCTCTCCACCCCCACTCTATCCCTTGCAGCTCTCAACAAGTTCCTTCCCTCTGCCACCTCCCTACGGCCACGTTCTGTCATCAACTTTCTTAAGACCGATAGGTATGCCATACGTTGTTTTCCCTTGTCTCTCTTTCCCTCTGTTCGACTCGTGAGTGTCAGATTCTCCAGGCCCTCCTTCCTCATTATGTGTCCCAGGAACTTCAGCTGCCTCTTCCTGATTTTAAATATAAGCCTTCTCCTTGTTTGCAACCTCTATGTGACCTCATCGTTGCTCACGCGCTCGGTCCATAATATCTTCAGCATTCTTCTGTAGGACCACATCTCCGTCGGCTTGAGTCTCTTTCCCTCTATTCGACCTGTGAGTATCAGATTCTCCAGGCCCTCTTTCCTCATTATGTATCCCAGGAACTTCAGCTGCCTCTTCCTGATATTAAGTATAAGCCTTCTCCTTGTTTGTACCCTCTCTGAGACCTCATCTTTGCTCTCTCTCGCTCGGTCCATGATATCATTAGCATCCTTCTGTAGAACCACATCTCAGTCGCCACGGGTCTCTTCTTCGTCATTGAGGAAATCGTCAAACTTCGCTACCGTAAAGCACAGATGCCACATAACAGCTCAGTATTCTTTTCTTCGTTACCAAAGAAATCCTGTCACGCAGTACTCTGCCCAGCTTTTGGAATACGTTCTCGGCCGTACCACTACGCCTACGTATCTTCGTGTCGCATTTACCGTCCTTTGTCCAAACGCTTCCCAGATATTTAACCTTCCGAGTCTGCTTGATTCTGCAAATAGCATGTCGGGTTCAACCGTTTATTGATGACCATGCATTCTATTTCCATGTAATTTAGGTTTAGTCCCTTCTTCACACACACCGTCACTACATTTTCTAGGAGACAAACCTCTTATTCACTGTTTTTAGCTTATTAAACACGGGGACATATTATAATCAAGAAAATACTCTGTATCCGATCATGTCGGCCATAAAGCTATTTTGGCATCAAAAATCGAGATCATATTTTTTTTTTTTTTACTAAAGTTCATCCAGTACAAGACCCATGACCATTGAAGGTAAAGGATCAACGATGTCTCTGATAAAGTTAAGAGGCTTAAGTAGCAGTATAAAAGTTTATAGAGTATAGATAACGATCGACTTTATAGATGGAGATTACAGAATTCAGTGGAGCATACACGTGGGTGTCTGTTTCACAAAATATCGGTACTTGTGAAGAAACTTACTGAATTGAACTTAACAAAGAACAGGAAATTTTCAATGATTTAACTCTGTGGATATAGCGAGGCCTGTCTTGGATGCATATCTTTTAGAAGGTTAACTATTGCTCTCTCTCTCTCTCTCTCTCTCTCTATATATATATATATATATATATATATATATATATATATATATATATATATATATAAAGGGTGTTTCATTAAGACGGAATATATATAAGGCTGTTTCATTAAGAGGGTACAAAGTCAGCAGCAAATAAATCAGTGTTATTTGTAAAAATTTATGTATTTCTCTCATGGCAATTATGTGTGAAATGTAATATAGCCAAATGTCGGCCAAATGTGAAAGTAAAAAAAAAATCATTAAACGCATAAAATTTATTCACATTTAAAATCGGTCCAAGTTATTGGAACATTATATATATATATATATATATATATATATATATATATATATATATATATATATATATATAATTATTTATTTTAAAAAATATAACATAAATATGTTATAAAATCACTACAAAAGTGGCCATTTTGTTTCAACACCTCCAGTGTCTTATCAAGTGATGATGTTGAATGTAAAATAAATGTTTTTTAAAAATAGTAATTGTTGGTTATTGGAATTAATTCCGTATACACAAATCATATACTTGTATATATATATATATATATATATATATATATATATATATATATATATATATATATATATATATATATAAGCTTTAAGGCTGGTTTTAATATTATCTCCTTTGAAAGATTGGACAACTGCTAGAATGAAGGCACGAAATCAATCGCTTAGAATATCTTTCTATCCAGAAGCAATTAATGTAAAATCCAGTCTATTATAACACAGTTTGAAATTCTTGAAATTCTTGGTTTAAACACGCATTTCAGTTACTCTCGATGATCTTTTCATTGTTCACTCTGGCTTATCACATCAATTGTCTTGACGTCTTCTGGCTTTTAGTCCATTTTCAGATAAGCTGAGTTTTTGGAATTGGGACTAGGAGTGTTGGGCAAGTAGTCAACCAAGAAGACCATTAAAAGATTATGTCCGGTTGAGATTAACGAGCTCATTTTATCTGCATGCCTGCTATAAAGCAATATCAGTTGCTAAATCAGCGAAAAATAATACTATTAAACATGTTAATATAATCTCTTAAAAAGCGGACTCGGTCACACAAACAAATACGCATGCGTACACAATTGCACAGGCCGACATATTGAATATTGTAATGCAGTTGTGTTCACATGCGGTTATACAAATTAAAATTTCTCAAATGACTGGTTATTTTGGGGAATGGAGAAGGAAGAAATATTTAACATGGAGAGAAAAGATCAGTCTAGCAAGGGTCAGTTGAAGCCAGTTCAATGAATTTGGAACTCTGAAGACCTCACATACACGTAGCGATTATTTTTTAATTCTCTACTTAAAATCATCGGATCTCTTAGTGCTGTCAGATTTGGGTTTAGGTTTTAAACGCTAATCCATTCATGTTTTAGCATAATCTGGTATTTGGACAACAAAGGTAATCGCTATAGTGGGCGGCAATTTCTTCAGACAAGCACCCCAAACTCGCCCCGTTTTGATTTCTTATCGGCGTAAAGGCATCCTTTCACCAAGCGGAAGGTTTGCTTGCAATAAAATATGGCACAATCTTTGGTGTCTGTATCAGATAATTTTTGCTGTCTACAACAGAGAAGTTGCTGACGAATTAGTCAGAGTTGGATGACCGCTATGTGAATGAGGGAACCGCCCTACTCCATGCTTTTTTTCCCATCCCCTCGCTACCAAGATAAAAATATCACCTAATAAAAGGTTCTTGGAAGTTCCGTAAATTGTGGTGTACAAGTCGAGTTTTCAAACCTAAAAAAATATTTTTGTGTCGAGTTTTCAAGCCAAAAAAAATCTCGTTGGGTCACAGGTTTGGGTTCGTGGTAGCCTATCCTATTATTTTTTTTTGGCCGGTGGGGTGGACCAATACGTTATGTAAATGCCTAATTTCAGAATTTTGAGGTAAAAATCTTGTGGTCGACTTTTACTCCAGGTCGGCTTGTATGCCGCAATTTACTGTAATTTTTGTTACACGGAAATCTTGTTTTCTTCGTCGTTTCTGAATTTTTTAAGAAACTGTTTGTCTGTAGTTTTCTTAGTTAAATCGTCTTTGGCCATCTGACGCTTTATTCTACTGTCATTTGGTTATTTAGTAAGGTTTAAAAGAATAAACGTCCATTCATGCCATATTTACACCTTTTATTAAAATCATTTTAAAGTAGCTGCTATTAGGCAGGTCACTTTAATGATGTATCCTTGTTAAATACGGGAGGTTTCAGTACATAAGCCTTGTATTAAGTAAATGTTTAACGATTCCATTAATATTTTCATCAACCTCCTAATGATGCCCGGATGTGATCGTATTGTCACTGCGCAGCTGAACAGCTCCCTCAGTTGGGTGGGAATATCTGAAGAATCATCCAGTCTACTCACTGATGTTGTCATTCCATCTTTCGTCTTTCTGCATCTTCTTTTGTCTAAGATATTATCATGTTGGATGGTACTGGAATGGTTACTGGCATTTGTAAAAAATCAATTCCAGTTCAACTTTCTTTGTTAACGTTCGTAATGGGTTTTTCCAACGGGCCTGTTTCATGACTAAATAATATTTTATATTTATAATTTAGTTATATTTGAAAGATTGTTAAATAAATCCACGGAAGTTAAGTGTAAACATAAATGAAAGTATAGTAGGTTTATACTCCGTAACAAATGATTGGCTGTAGAGATTATATATATTAGCAGAAAAAAAGCAGTTCAGCAGCTTTTAAATCAAATAATTTTAAAAAGAAGCTGTCTTTCTTATTTCCCTCTCCGCCTAATGCGTAAGGTCACCGACCTAACTGAAAGGTACTCTTCTATTTCTAGATATCTAAGAAGTACTTTCAGTGATTCAGATACTCGGACTTCAGATAATTATGTTACCGCCAAAATTTTATTACTTTATTCCATTAAATCTTTCACAAAATTTCAGCCTGTCCTATATTTGGTTTTCGTTTTGTATAATTTTTTCAGAAAAAATTGTTTTATAGATTCAATCCGACATTAGTACAAGTTACTCGGTCAATGAATACTGAATGTTTGCTTATAAGAAAGAGACTAATAAAACCATTGCCATTGTTGTCAACTGACCACGAATGTGAGTCTCACCTTCGCAAGTAGGTTTCCAACTAGCGTCCAGTTGGCTGACAAAAATAAACTGGGTTGTAATGAGACTTATTGTATCTTAACATACACTTAAGGCACAGGGTAAAAAAGGGGAGGGGTTGATGCTGGTCGACACTAACTAATTATACCTAGCTAATCCGATTCACGACCCATTCACTTATTTCCACATTCACCATAAATAAACAGGATTGTAATTGAATGCAGTCACAGGACTGTTGGATATTTATTGAGCACAATATCCACACCGGAATCATCAGCCAATCACAACTTACAGAATAGGCTTGCTCGGGTAACAGAATGGAATCTCCCAGTCTGTTATATACACAACCTACCAATTTTCCAGATGAAGTTGGTTAGGCAGACTCAAATTCTATTGCAGTCGAGTACTGTGGCTGTTACAAAATTCTACAATAGTGCTTTTTATATATATATATATATATATATATATATATATATATATATAGAGAGAGAGAGAGAGAGAGAGAGAGATGTCATTAATTACCAAGTAGGCATCTACGCGGACGACACTACTCCTGCCTCAATATTAAATCTGGTATCATTGACGAAACTAACCTGGCTGCTTATCTCGAAAAACACCCCCAATCTGCGGTTGACTGGGGCAGGAAATCGTTAGTACACTTTCATGCCTCCAGAACCAAACTGCTCTCCTTTAACCACCATAGAGAAACCTCCCTACCTTCCATCAAAATGACCGATTCCTAACTCTTCGAGAGCACCTCGTTACGCCTGCATGGTCTCACGCTGTCCACTGACATGATATGGAATAAATACATTGAATCAATAGCATCATCCACCGCAAGGAAAGTTTGCCCCTCTGCGTCGCGCCAGAAAGTTTTTTCTCTTCTGAGTTCATCCTTCAAATCTATACATCGACCATCCGTCCTTGCATGGAATATTGCTGTCATATATGATCTGGTGCCCCCACTATACGTCTCGAGGTCCTCGACAAAATCCAGAGACGAATATGCAAGATCATCTAGTCTACAATCACTATGCCCCAGACATGCCGTGGCTTCCCTCTGTCTCTTCCACAAGTAATTTCACGGCAAATGTCCCGACAAGCTACATTCGCTGAATTTTAGTGAGCTACTAGGCTGGCATATCGGTCCCACCCTTTCACTGTCAAAACGGTTAAATGTAACAGTCTCTTCTGCTCAAACAACTTCTTCTCTTGCACTTCCCGTCTGGTGAACTCCCTTCCCCTTACTTGCTTCCCCGATGACTATAATCTTCAAATATTCAAGTGTAATATATCCTTTCCTCAAACATACCCCTTTACTATTGTTCGCGGTCCTCTGTAATTCCTTGCGTGCTAGTGGCACTTCAGCCTTGCTTGGGATGAATTGTTTAAAAAATCTGCTGGTAGATATATATAATGTTTCAAAAGCAATACGTTAATTTGGTACTAAGTAAAGCGTATTATCTCATTGGTTAAAAATGAGAGATAAATCAGAAGCTAGAGACCGCGTAGTTTCATTTCGAAATCGAACTAATCAATGCTTTGCTTTATTTGCCAGTTTCTAGTATGAATCAGCAGAAAAGTTTTCTTCACGCAAACCGACATTGAAAGAAAAGTGAACAGGTGGAGACTGTATTCCGTCGATCAATGTCAGCATGAACAGAATGAAATCTAGTCTTTAAAACCGTCAATGAACTGAGAAGCGAGCGTTGTTATTACCTGGGGAGTAATTATACCGCGATTGAATTACTCAGACATAATCACGCCATCTTTTCTTTAGGCTGAATGCTTAGCCGGGAAAAGAATTGTGGCCTAGACAATAAGTGATGAAGATGGGTTATTCTCCACGATTTCATCAGTTTCTATGTCAACATGATTTCTGTTTAGGTAAGATGGACATATCAGGCAACGTCATATATACTTTTATATTGTGTACAATATATATATATATATATATATATATATATATATATATATATATATATATATATACAGAGAGAGATTGTAGAGTGAGTAGCCATTGTCAAATGCAAGATACGTAACAGAACAACAAATAGAATTAGCAAAGCTAGCAATAAGCAATAGCAAGGAAAAAAACAGGACAGAAATAATATAAAGCAAGCAAACAATATATGCAAGGCAAATTATCAGTAAAAAGGCAAAACAACAGTAATATGGCAAAAATTTCACAAACTAAAAATTGAGGTTGACGCACAAATCCAAGTTCGGACAAGTGAATGTAGCGTTCAAGACATGACAGACCGGGACCGAATCGGATAAAACTGAGAAAATCCCAACATGCATTTGTATGTTTCTGCCCGTAAATTGGGGAGGGTGAAGTGTTTAGCAGTCATTCCTTATAAGGATTGAAACTAACACACAAACGCACAAATATATATATATATATATATATATATATATATATATATATATATATATATATATATATAAGAGATTTCAATGTCATATTATTATCCGTATGCCTCTTTTGATGAAGTCCTATTGTTTCTCATGATATTGAACACTTTCTTGGTCCTCCTGTGAGCTTTTTCTTGTGTTTGGATTTTTTTCCGAAACAATGATGATTTTAATGTATTTGCAATTAAGCTGGATAGGAAAATACTCTCCTTGTGAGTTTGCTCGGTATGTTTTGGGTAATTATACATTAGCCAGCTTTGTAACACCTTGAACGTGCCAAAGGGCTATGTAATTCCCAGTTTCACAAAAAAATGATGATTTCGTGAGAAGGCATGAACATTCTACTTGTGGTCGGTCACTGTTCAATGTGAATTTATATATATATATATATATATATATATATATATATATATATATATATATATGTATATGAATGAACAGATGCCATTGGTTTATACCAAAAGCTTCACATACTTAATAATTCTCGTTTTAACTCTCGCGTGTTCATGCGTGTCCAGCGTCTCGTATGCACGAGTTTCTCGTTGCTTGGAAATCTTCCATGCAAACAAAAACCGACTATCATTATTGTTCTGTCTGTGTATTGTTAAATATATTGTAATGTAATTGTCATCTTTGATAATGTCTTATGTAAGCCGAAAGCTTAGATAGGATTAAAAAATATGCATTAATATGGTGGTTTTTTTTCATCTTTTAATGCTTATCAGACGATACGAAAAGAATTTACATCAAATAAATAGACAAATATATATATATATATATATATATATATATATATATGTGTGTGTGTGTGTGTGTGTGTGTGAGAGAGAGAGAGAGAGAGAGAGAGAGAGAGAGCAAATATGTGGATACAGATCCGACAGTATGAAGAAAAATATGGAAAAAAAATCCGAATATACGCACGTTGAATACTAGACCCGGCTTCATTAATATTTCCCCTTTTTCTAGCAAGATTAATGCTGGACAAACGGACTTATAAATTTTAGATTAAAATAACATTCTTTTTCATTTAAAATATACTCTATTTTAGGAATACGTTTTCACAACATCGCCCACGTGACGCCGACGTGATTGTATTGCGAAACCGAACGCTGATCTTAAAAAATTCAGTTTTTCTGTTTGATTAGTCTTATGTCTATCGTCTTTGCATGTTGATTTGAATATAGTCTAATTTTAATTATGTTTTAATAACTATGTTCTGAAGAAGGTCTACTAGACCGAAACGTCTGACGTCGACATTGAAACAACATTAAAACCGCATACTTGCATATTCGCATTTTGTTTTTCCATATATTTCTTCATATATATATATATATGTATATATATATATATATATATATATATATATATATATATATATACCAGGTCTGTTCAAAACGTATTAAATCGGTGCTTTAAAAGGAAGACACTACATATCAATTCGGTGTTTTATCTCCTTCAAAATAACCCCCTTCTGAAGCTACACACTTGATCCATCGGCATTTCAGAAGCATTTCCGCAACTCCTTTTTGCGGATAGCGAGCACCTGCCTGATCGCATTTCCTTGGATATACTCGACGTTATTATATATATTGTTCCATTCAAATGCGATTTGATTTTGAAGAGTAAAAACCCCGCAAGATCTGCGGAATATGGTAGATGTTGGACATGGCTAATGTTTTATTGGGCCAAGGACTCCTACACAAGACATGTTCACTGATGGAATATCTGTGGCTTGGAGAGACGACCACACCCTACACATTTTTCTTCCAAGATCTGCTATAATCAACGGAAGTAACTGATAATTTAGTGCGTGTGGTGGACAGGGTTCAAAGTCAATACGTGCTAAGCGGCTTAACTCTGCGTACTTTACCACTAATGTCGTAGCAACTTTCGCGATACTTTTTGATAATATCTCGTATAGACCTCGGTTCCCTGACTTTTCATATTTTTCTGTGAACTTTGTTTACTTAACACTTTCACTCCATCTGCGACATCTTCTGCTTTGACCATATCTTTGTTGTCCACTATCCTGATTAATTTCACCAACGGAAAAAAATTACCACTAAATCAAAGACACACATCTCACTTTCATTTTTAGCTATTATTTATTTTTATCAGTCTATTTTCGCGTTCATAAATTTACTCTTAGGTCTTCTACTATCACTAACTTCCTTTGGGGACATTAGGATATATATATAATTAATGCAATAATACATACACGTTTTGTAACGCATAAACACTAAGAACGTGTTTTGCGTCAACCATGCCATTTATTAGGTTTGTGCAAAAATAATGTCGTTTTTTGACCTTAAGTTGAACGTCAAAAAAACGACATTTTTTTTGCACCAACCTAATAATAAATGATGACGCCACGTGTTCATGCCTTCCTCGATTTGATTTTTATTCTTTCGAGAAGTGGATTTCTTTTCGAAAATTGGGGCGTATTTCTCTCGAAGAATTCGTTCGAAAACCGATTTGTTCTTGATAATGGGCATTCAAGAATCGAGTTAACGCTGTACACGAAAAGACAATTTGGTAAAATATACAGTTATCCATAAAATCTCTTTAAAATTTAAGAACATTATTACAAAAAGAGAATTAACAGACAAATACGTGGAAACTGTTACAAAATGATTTCAATTATCCCATGCTGTTAAACAATTCGGACAATTTTGCTGTTACACCCGGTATATATAAATTATTTATTTGCGTTCCTCTTAAGGGTTTAGGTTTCTACGAAGGCTGCCGAATATAGAAAAATAATAGGACTTATGCTCTCAGCTACGATGGAACGTTCTCGAAACATCTCAGATATTTTGGGAGAGAGTAATGATTTACTGTTACAAATTCTACTATTTAACCCAACCCCTGTACCTATTTGTGCTATGTTTTAACAATACAATACAAATCAATAATAATAAACAATAATAATACTGAATATTTTTTAAACATTAAAGTGTATTTAATCATATCTCCCTAAAAAACCGTCGCGATCTTTTTGTAAGATTTATCAGTTTAGGCTGGTTGTTATCAAGGGGTATCAACTCACTAAAAATAATGCTTATAGTTGTCATGAATAGTCAAGAGTTGTTTCCTTTTGTTTTCTTACTTTCTGGGACTATAAATGGACACTATACGCGAACCTTGTATTCTCATGGGAATAAAGCTTTCTTAAAGCCTACACCTGCGTACTTTCGTCATTACAATAGGAATAAAAAATCATGTCGGATGAAAACAATAATTTCAACAATTTTTCATGATTCGGGAACGAAACTGAAGTTGCAGATATAAATTCGGAGATACCCCAACCAAAAAAACATGTATTTCCTTAAATACGTTATTCAAATATTGCCCTGTTAGGCTGGTCCCCTTAGCCGAGCAATAGAGGTGCAATTTGGCTCAAAATATACTTTCTCTGATGGAATAAATCGATGCAGGTACGATCCCTGTCTGAGGCGCATTTTTGTACTTCAAGCTATAGGTAAATATTGATTGTGTTAATACATATATATCTGTATGCAACCATTGTACCTGTTTTGACCTGAATCTGGGCAACCATTGGACCTGTTTAGAAGAATCTGTAAGCAACCATTGCACGTGTTTAGACCTGAATCTGTAAGAAACCAGTGGAAGTGTTTAGAACAAAATCTGTAGGCAACCGTTGGACCTGTTTAGACCTGAATCTGTAGGCCATCATCGGACATGTCTAGATCTGAATCTGTAGGCAACAATTGAACGTGTTTAGACCTAAATCCGTAGACAAACATTAGCAGTGTTTAGACCTGAATCTGTAGGCAACCATTGGACCTGTTTAGACATGAATCTTGAGGCAACCATTGGACCTGTTTAGGCCTGAATCTGTAAGCAAACATTAGCCGTGTTTAGAGCTGAATCCGTAGGCAACCGTTAGCCATGTTTATAGCTGAATCTGTGGGCAACCAGTGGACCTGTTTAGAGGAATCTATAGGCAACCATAGGACGTGTTTAGACCTGAATCTGTAAGCAACCATTGGACGTGTTTAGGCCTGAATTCTGTAGGCAACAATTGAAAGTGTTTAGACGTATATCAGTAGATAAATATTAATCGTGTTTATTCTTCTTAAAGCTTCCACCCTTTATCTACCTCTTTTGGGGGAGGTATTATTCTTGTTGCATTCTGGGTCGTCACTAGACCCCATCGCTACTGCATCGGTATTAACGAAAAGGCGTTTTTTTCCTTTTACTCGTTTTATTAGATAGATAGATAGATAGATAGATAGATAGAGAGAGAGAGAGAGAGAGAGAGAGAGAGAGACAGACAGACAGACAGACAGACAGACAGACAGAAAGAAAGACAGATGACGTGGCAGCTTAGATTCTAGGAGTCATCAGGTGGAAGAACTTCAAGGGAACGCATGATTCTCGTTGGCCTAGCGTCCGTCCGAATATGGTCTTATCCTGTCCTTCGAACCTTTGTGTGGGAAGCGTATCGACACTTCAAAATCCTGCAGGCCTCTGTTGACATTACGCCGTTTTGGACTTATATCCACTACCCAAACCAAGGTGATCTACCATTTCTGAGAAGACCACGTCCATGAGATAATCTGACCAATCGCTGATCATGCTGGCCCCGCCCTTTGCATTTTGCAACCATTATCTTACAGAGTGTGTAGTTGACTTATTCCAAACCCCGACACCAGAGAACGAATCATGTTTTTTTTTATTTTTTTATTTTTTTCATTGAACCTTATTTGCATCTGAATATAAATAAGCTCAGCTGGAATACGAACACAGATTGTAGATTTGGTTTTTCGATATGAATATGCTTATGGATCCTCACATTACTTCGTATACATAAAATATCAGAAACACTTATGAAATATTGTTTATAGTCATAACAATTATATAATCTTTTCCATGGTGGAGTAAGGGATTTCGACTCGGATTGAGGAATCGGAGAGCGGAGTTCGAATCCCAGTCCAGTTCATTACATCACGTACGTTTTAATACCCTTGGAATAGTTATGAATTCCACTCTTCTCCTCAGAGTATATAGGAGGACAGACTGGGTTCTATAGTCTTGGTTGGGAAACGGTCTAGGAGAAGGAAAACTCTGAATACAAAACTGTATGTAGCCCTGTCGAAGCACATACTATGCAGGTAAAGAAAGGATCGTTCGCAATGATTCGATCACCCCAATTACGGTCTATGCCTTCTGTCATTTTTACGTAAATTCACCTTCTGCAAATTTGCGTCACGTTTATACACATTTTGACATATTCGCGCAAATTGCGTAACCATATCAGTCTAGGATTTTACCACTGAGTTAAAAGCGGGACAGACTGGGTTCTACAGCCTTGACTTCAAACCAGACTAGAAAATCCGGTGGCAGGAACCGGAAGGCAGTTAATAACTCAGTACTAGCTAATATTATCTGGCATGCTATGCGACTTGCTTTTTCGCCCCAGACGTCACTCATTTGTGTGTCAATGAGACTGTAGAAGTAGAAAGAGACGGTTACTGTGGCTCAGCGCAAACCATTGCAGCCATACCAACCAGCGCAAGGCATCTAGCTGTGTTGGTTGGTTCATCATCGATTCTCAATGGACTCTTTTAAAAAAAAATATTTCGTTTATGCTCTACTCACGGACGGTGATGTATACTTATATACATTTTTTTAAGCAATTCACCCTAAGCAAGGCAAGACTGTCTCTAGTACGCAAGGGTTTACAGAGGATTGAGAACAAGAGTAAAGAAGTGTGTTTGAAGAAAGGATACACAGAAGGACGGGTAACAAATTCAAGGTATCAGAAGATATTGATGGACATTACACTTGAATATTTGAAGATTATAGTTATCAGAGAAGCAAGTAAGAGGAAGGGAGTTCCACTGTCGGGAAGTGTGAGAGAAGAAGCAGTTTGAGTAGAAGAGGCGGTTACATTTAACCGTTTCCACAGTGAAAGAGTGGGACCCTGATGGCAGCTACTAGCTCGCTTAAATTCATGCAGTCTGGGAAAGCGACTTTAAAATATTTTTTCTGATATCAGAGCCGATACATATTCTCTGACTAGGAAACATTAAATAACAGAACATTTTAAACTGCATCTTTAACTTTTTTTTCAAAAACTTTATCTTTTCAAGTCAGTAACGTTTTAATATTTGTGCATTATAAACTTATCTTCAACACGTATTTTTTTTCTGTATTTTGCTTCTTGTTATACAAATTTTGAACACCTTTTATATCATAAGGGACACTAAGGAAACACTCACGTTGTTTTGTTTTTCATTCTATCAATTTTTAAAATTAAAATAAAACAAAATAATTCTAATCAATATTGCCACGGTTCGATTTTTCCGGATGTATGTCATGTGTAGTCGCCAATCTCACCATATCTAACATTTTGTTTTTACTTTCCTTTTGTTTAGAAGTGGCGATAACACAGTCATGGCTGCTAGCTAAACCAGTAAATATCTTTTACTTTTTGCAGGAAAATAAAAAAACAAAAACAAACCTAATTTGAAATAAAACCATAGTTGAAAGGGGAAAAAATAAATTACATCCCCTGATCACTATTTCGTCTTCTTGAAGAAAGTTTTCCACAAAGGTTCGATAAATGCTACTTGAAATAATCGACGATTAAAATAAAGTCAAGGAAAGAAAAAGAAAACGCCCCCCAGAATAAACACTGAGTTTAAAAAACGTTCTGATAAAAAGCATGTTTTCAAATATTACTTAAGAAATGATAAAGCAGTAATTATACATCGTAGCGCCATATATATATATATATATATATATATATATATATATATATATATATATATATATATATATATATATATATATAATACTAACATCAAAAATGAAGTGAATTTCTGCGAAATATCGTTTCAGCGCCACTCTTCTTCATATATACGTGTACATAAAGACGGCACGCTAGGGCGGTGTAATGGTTAGGAAGCTTGCCCCACTAGAAAATTTACGACTGAGTAGTGATTTCAATCCTCACTGTGTGCCCCATAATTTCGGTCTTGTCTTACATATCAGCTACGCTTGGAAAATCGCTATACGTTTCCATAAAGTCTCTTTACTAATTTAAATTTTTTTTACAAAAGCAAATGAACAGACAAACATGTGGAAATTGTTACAAAATGAGGAGTAGATATTGATTCTTTTTTTAACTAATTTAATCCACCTCTATATGGGCGCCATTAGTTGCAAGAAGCACATCAAGACGGTACTCGATTTCTTGCCATGTTCGCTGTAGCATAGCCTCATCAATGGTGGCAATGGCATCAATGATCTTTTTGCTTTAGATCAGTGATGTCCTGTATCTTTGTTCGATACCCGATATCTTTAACCTCATAGAAAGAGGTCCAGGGGAGTGATATCTGGTAAACGAAGTGGCCAGGGAATTGGGTAACGCCTTCCAATCCAACGGCCTGGAAATGTTAGGGGATTCATTTAACAGTACCTGTTTCGTCAACAGAATACCTGAAATATACAAATTCGATGTGATTACAAACTTTGATAACTACTGAGTACATAGAACAGATCTTATTAAAATATCTCATCATTTACCTTTGTAATATAATTTATAAAATTGTAAAGAGACCTTATGGACACCTGTATGTGAGTGTGAATATATATATATATATATATATATATATATATATATATATATATATATATATATATATATATATATATATATATATATATATATGATGGACTCTCCCGTCGTATGACTGTTTTTCAGTTCAATTTAAATGAAGATCTTTCGTATGAGACATCAGTCCTGCACGGGATTTATAACCAAGATCACATGAAAGCGTGATGAAAGATTGGCCGTCATATTGGCAGATATATTGGCCTAAGATTTGGTGTTGGTTCTTAATTCTCTCAGATGGTTGAGACGATTTTTTCAAAGTTAATTATACCTCGGTGGCAGGTGTTTCTCCAGTTTGCTTGGTTTTCAACAGCAAGTTTGAATTCCTCTTTAGGGACGTTTGCAGCATTTAAATTGTATTTAAATTTGTTCTTGAAGCGTAACCAAGGACGATCTACATTACACTTACCAGGAAAAAATTGGCTAACATGAAGATTTTCGGCATCCAATCATCACTCATTCTTATGACATGACCAGCCCATCTGTTTATATATATATGTATATATTTACATTTTCAACATAATACTAACACTTAAATCGTCTCGAAATGAAGTGAATTTCTACGAAATATTATTATATATATATATATATATATATATATATATATATATATATGTGTGTGTGTTTGGGGGCACAATCCTATGGGTAAGGAGAAACTCGGATGAGTCTTACAGAATATGTGATCGAGCTGCGCTATATCGAGATTAATTCGTTACCTTATCGTCCCCGAGGCCCGTTTGTACAGTTGGTATCACGGTTGCCTAATATCGTAACTGTCCGGTTTTCAATTCTCGCTAGTGGATGCGCACTGCTGATGAAGTCCGAAATATAGGACGAAACGGCCGTCCAGTGCTTTCTTCTTTCAGTTGAGGTTTCTTCTATGCCCGATGAATTACTTAATTATATATATATATATATATATATATATATATATATATATATATATATATATATATATATATAAACTAAAATAAATCCTAAAAGACCCAGGAAAACCTACCTAGGTTTCACCTAAACGGATCTTCAGTCGAAGCTGGCTAAAAAGGAAATGATATTTCCTTTCATTTTCTTTTTAGCCAGCTTACCATAAAGATTCGTTTATGTGAAAGCTAGGTAGGTTTTCCTCGCTCTTTGCAATTTATTTAGTTATTCTACTTAGCGTATTCAGCACTCTACTTTTTAGTCTTACTAATCACTAGGATTTTTTTTCTTTGGAGTAAAATTTTTAGGCACTGGACGCCATGTTTCGCACTGTTCTGATGTTTTTAGTTCTTTCTTTTTTTTTTCCAATTTTTTCCTCGGGTACCGATTTGTGTTGACATATCTACAAGTTGTGCTATCCAAAGTTTTTTTTTCCAAACGAGCATTACTATTAGTATATATATATATATATATATATATATATATATATATATATATATATATATATATATATATATATATAAGATTATACTTATTCCTTATAGCAATATCACGTTGAAATATCGGTTCTAATCCGATTGCCGAAATTAAGCAACACCAAGGCTCGTGAGTACCTAGATGAATGACTGCTTGGGTATGTCAGGTGATGTAAGCTTGGATGTGCAGTAGTCTAATACTAATGTTTCGGATTTGTTAATCGGAGAGCCGAGTTCCAATTCTCATTGGGTTCGTCATATTCACTTACACGCAAATACCTTTTGGTAAAAGGTATGAACTCGCCTTTTCTCCACTCAACTATGGGTTAATTAGTAAAACCTCTATCACTAAATCATTATTATTTTAGAAAATTCTTATAATGTAAAAATATTTTTATCATTAAATAACATTATTGATCAATCAATTGTTTATTAAAATCATAAATATATAAAAATTTTAGTTTTTGGTACAAATACACACACACACAGACACACACACATATATATATATTGATAATATTAGTGGTCAATATATATATATATATATATATATATATATATAAATTCCCAAGATCATAGAATCCAGTTAGAACTGAATGTCCAGGACAGAGTAAGAATATAATATAAAAGACTCAAACACTAATATTCCATGGTTATATTTTATTACAATGGAATCGTAATTACGATCGAATTCATCAGACCTACAAATATTTTTTGAATTTGTAGGTCTGATGAATTGGATCATGATTACAATTCCAACGTAATAAATTATAAGCATGGAATATTAGTGTTTATATATTTAAATATATATATATATATATATATAGAGAGAGAGAGAGAGAGACCAAAAAAATTGAAATTGTTAGAAAGATTCTGTACAGAACTTGTTGCATCGAGTAAAATAAGAATTGGAATAAAGCATTTAATATTTATATTTACTGGGTTGATAAATATTTATCAGGCGTTTTTTAAGCAATATTTATTATGAAAAAAGAAACACAACAATTCAACAATAACATTTTTAAAGATTACATTCAAACGAGTCAGTTGCTCATTGTATAATTGGTGCACTCGTAGTTGGACAAAATTCTAGTAATTCGTAATAAAGAATTTTCTTTGAATGCCCTCAAAACTGGAAAAAATCTTTGACTGCATTTCATTTCATTTCGGTTGAGATGTTGATGAATATTCTTGTTTTGGATTGAATAATTGTTCCCGTTCGAAATTCTTTGATCGACAGACACCCGAAGAAGGCCGTAAGACACAACAGCCATATAATTATGATAGGGAAAACAAAGATCAAATCATTAGCCTGACTAAAAATTACTTAAAAAATGATAAACCCATTCATCCTAGAAAATCAATCAGAAGCCAGTCTTTGATCTTATTCTGTATTACTACCGGTGATTTAAAAGAGAGATGAATAGATTAATAAATGACTAAATAAATCTGAAAGAAATAGGTATGGGGCGGGTAGAGTCGAGTAACGGATGTCAGCTCGGATTATTGGATAGTCGAGTTCAAATTCAAGTCTAGTTCATTGCATTCACTTATGTGCTTATAACCTTGGGAAAATATATGGAACAAATCTTCATTGCAGTTATGAGTAAATAATCCGACAGACTGGGTTCTATAGCCTTGGTTAGCAACCATTCTAGGGGAACGAAAATTTTGTATTCAAACCACCTTCTGCCTCTTCAGGGAAATGCTCGAAGAAGGTAAATTTAAATCAAATCCACCTTGCATGTCTTCTCAAAGAAAGGAACAGACCCGCTCTCCTTCATTCGTGAAGTAACAGAAAATGGCGAACTCTTCGTGCTTAGCACATAGTTCGAACACACACGACACAACACGGCTCTGTGGACCTTTATGATTTCGGACCATTCGGTAATTTAGACGAAGAACAGAAATAATAAAAAAAAATGATTTAATAAAATTCAACACTTTACCGTGGAATATTATAAAGGCCAAGAGAACGGCAGCATGTAAATATAAATTCTTGGGGTAAGACATGAATTTGAATCTCGTCTTATACGCTTTCAATTCAACCACAAAGCTTTTAAAGTACGGTAAAAAAACAAAAACAAAAAACGAATGAACAAACAAAATGCGATAAATATATATGGATTGACGGTTATCTGGCAAAAGGAAAAATAGAAAGTATATTTTAAAACATGAAGAACATATTATTTAACAAGACATGAGAAGAATATATAAAAAATTGAATTAAAGAAACGTTTCTGATAAAATATAAGTAATGGGAAGGAAAATTAAAGAAAGAAAAAGAAAGCTGTTATTCAAGCGGAAAAGAAAGGATATAAACTAAAAAAAGAAAACAAAGTAATCAATAAAGACTTCGAAAAGAAGAGAAATAATTGTTGTAAAGCTTGCAATAAAATATTTGATTAACATCAAATATCATTACACACTCGATTTTCTTAATAAAATTAAATCAAATATTCGCGATATATCGGCGTGAAATTCTCGCGAGAGGTTATCTGAAAACGAACGACATTTTTACTGACTGTCGATAAGTACAAATTTGTTACTTATCAAGGTAACTTTATCAGGATTAGATAAATTTTCATTAATTAGATTCGACGATAGGCTTATATTAGGTATCAATATACTTACTTAGAAGCCTGTTATAGATTACGATTCGTACTTAAATCTGTATGGATCATTTATACCAAATTTAGTAATTTAGACATCATTAAGGATAAGTTTGTCCAGCACCACAAGATGCTAAAATACAACCAAAATATTGGCATGGAAACGCGAGGCGTGTTCTTAAAGACTTTCCCATGGTTACCATTTATGGTGTCAATGTGTAGCCATTTTTGTTCATTAATATGATTAAAAATGGTTTCAAACGAGATAAAGCATATAAATCTTACTGAAGACGATCATTCATCTGACAATATAAATTGTCGCTACAAAAGTACATAAATCCTTACCAGATAATAAAACCTACATTACTTGAATTCTTTCAAAAATATATAATATATGTAACAAAAAATGAAAATAATGGCTGATGCTAACCTCCAGGAGAGTGACTCATTGCGTTTTCGCTAAAAAGAAGTGGACAAATTATATTGAATTAATTAGTATGTCTGTTGCTAGTAAATTTGGTACACTGCGTTGTACTAGATAATTTATCTATCAATATACGGAGTGTGATAGATAAATTGTCGTCTAAATCACGCAGAAATGAAAATAACAATTAAATCTCCTTTTAACAGATATATTTACCAAAATTACACAAAATTATCTTGAAATATTAAAGAGTAAATATATTCGATAAAATCGCCCTTGTCTTCAAGCACGGGCTCCACAACACTTCAATCGCCTTCATCTCTTCTGGACGGTGTCCTTCATTAAGTTGCTGAATACTGCCATAATCCTTGGCTTCAGTTCATCCTTGACGTTACAAGGACTTTTATTCATCTCTCCTTCACTGTACCCCACGCATCATAATCAAGGGGGTTAGAGTCCTTGGAGTTAGGTGGCCTGATTTAAGGTGTGATATGGTCGCAGAAATTGTCTGACAGTCATGAGTTCTCCTGCTTGTCTGGTATGGTGCAGAGACACGGGGTCATCCATCAATCCCCACTTGACCAAGGGCAGCACTACTTTCTCAAGGAACTTGATGTAGGCCCCCATGTTGAGTCTGAGGCCCCCGACAACAAATTCAGGAGTTCTTTTCTTATTAGAACGATCAGACTGAGATTTCAAAGCTGCCGTCCCTACGTAATCGCCATTAGACGCATCCATCTCTTTCCTAATCCTTTGCACTGTCCTGAGATTGACACCTAAACCCTCTAAAATGTTCGTATTGGGTGCGAATGCCAAGCAGTACAGCATACCGTTTCCAAATTTCTGGCAGAGTGAATTGCGTCATGGTGCTCTTTTTCTCAAAGCTGACTGTACTATACTGTGCTATCGACAAAATCAAAAACACACAACGCGCATGCGCGAAATTAAATATATAAAATGGCGACAATTTGCCCATACTCCTGTGTGCGTATATATATATATATATATATATATATATAGATAGATAGATAGATAGATAGATAGATAGAGAGAGAGAGAGAGAGAGAGAGAGAGAATGCCAGATTCATTACTAGAGATTGTTAAAAATTACGCTGATTTTAGTTATATAAACATTTTTAAGCGGCATCCAGTAACGACTAAACTTACTATCTATTATGTGCCGTGTAACTTCAGTAAATTGTAGATCGTGGCTCTCTACAGCTTTCTGTCACTTGTTGCTCTATATAACGTTTTACTTTTTACACAACTTGTTCCTCTCTACTCCACTGTCCGTTCACAGATCCTTGTTAAGATTTCCTTCATTAATCCATTTACGTGTTAATTTTCTGTAGCTTTCTGAAAGTATGTGTTGCTCTTTTCTTTGAAAATTCCTCGTTCTTCACATGTTCAGTTCAGGGTGCTGTCTGCATCTATCTATAGAATCACAAGTCAGCCCCTACGAGTCTCTTCCTCATCTGTAAGGAAACTGTCCAACATTCACTACCATACAGGCAGATAGATATGACGACGTGTTTTTGCGATATCTTTCTTGGATTTTAACAAGATATTCATGCTTTAATATGTTTATAGTTTCAATGAGACAACCGCTGCTACTAGTATATCTTCGGTTAAGTCCGTCGAAATTGGGTCGTCTGCTTCTACACTATCCAGTTCAATTTCTGTACCTGATGACCCCAATAAGAAACTCAAAGTTTTAAATGTGGAGTCCGTCGAAAACTATAGAGTCTGTTTTTCTTGTTCCATTCCATTGCTAAGTTTTTGTAGTTCCAATTCCGAACCATTATCGATTACACTTATAAAAAGCATACGTCACCTGGTATCCTTAAGAGTGTAGCCATCTAGGTACTTAACAGCTGCTGAGCTTCGGTGATCGTTATGTTATCTTAACTTTGTTTAGAACTGTTACATAGTCAAGATTAATGGATTGGTCAGCAATTACGAAGCCAGTCTTATCTTTAATTCTTGGCCCCATTTTCAAGGCCATTCTTTTTTGGAAAAGAATTTCTATTTATTGACTTTCTGAATTTAATTTCATTCTTCTAGATTTTCCCACACTAACTTCTCTTTATCTTGTATCTTTATTGGCATTGAAAACGAGCTTGCGGCCACATTATGTTGAAACGCCGCTTCCCGTACGATCAACAAAGTTAATTTTTTTTCAGTATCTAGATGGGTGACCGCTTTGGAATACCATGTGCTGTAAGCTGCGATGTGCGTATGCTATAAAGGGCTTACGGCCACATCTCGCTAAATCACCGGTTACCCTACGATCACCGAAGTTTATCAACGTTGTACTTGGTCAGTACCTACATGGGTGACCGCTTGGAAATGCCAGGTGCTATAAACTTCGATTGGTGTAATAGGCTTACGGCCACTTCATTTTAAAACACCGTTTCCCGTACGGTGACCGAAGTCAAGCAACGTTGTGCCTGGTCAGTACCTAAATGGGTACCATTCTATGAATTTTTCTTATATCAATTTTATTTATGACTGTTACATCTATATCTCTAATGGATTTGTCAGAAATTAGGAAATAAATTTTATTTTTCATTTTTGGCCCTTTTCCAATGTCATTCATTGTCTTTCTGTGAAGTTAATAGGTATTTACATTTTTTCTTTCATTTTCTTCTTCCAAACTCTCCTTCACTGAATTATCTTTCTTTCTTTGTCCCTATATTTTCATTCGAGACGCCTTTGCAATGGTAACTTTTCTTTCTGCCTATAACACAAGTGATGTCGTCAGGACACCGTTTATTTTCTGCTAATTGGTTTATTTTTAGTATATATCCATAGGATATATACTAAAATATATATCCAGGATCATCTATCAAATATAATGGAGAAAAATTCTACGCGACTAAACTTGTTCTTTACTTTTGTAATAATGATGGTGCTTTCTGAAGAAAGTGATTCCGAGCTTTCATGGGTCTCACCAATACATACTACCCACATGATAGATGATGTTCAATTCCAACATTAGATCAGATAGTATATGTAATACTACTACTGCTACTACTACTACTACTACTACTACTAATAATAATAATAGATGCTATCACTGCTACATAATCAACGATGGCACTAACCGGAAATGCAGTTTTTGCGGAAAATATGATGAAACTGTCGACCATATTATATCAGGATGTTCGGAACTAGCAGAAATGAATATACCCACAGACATAAGAATGTAGCGATATATGTGCACTGGAAGATGTGCACGAAGCACAAAATCGAAACCACTGAGAGATGGTATGAGCACCAACCAGACACAGTTACCCAAAATATCGATGTAACTATCCTCAGGGATATGGCAATTCAAACTGACAGGGAAATAAAAGCCAACAGACCTGATATTATCATAAAAGACAAAAAATTCATGAAGTGTATGCTTATTGACACAACAGTAACATCTGAGAGAAACGCCTCTATGAGCATTATCGAGATCGAGATTAACAGGATGTGAAGAATGAAGACTGAGACTGTACCAACAGTAAACGGAGCACTGGGACTCGTGAAGAAAAGACTGGGCAATTTTACTAAGAGTGTTCCAGGTAACATCAACATACAAATAGGAACATCCCATATACTAAGAAAGTGCTATCAATTAAATGGCAGCTTTCCGATAGGGCTTAAGGACCATAGTTTGGGCCCGGCCCTACAGGATAAAAAGAAGGAAACATGACATACACAAATAATAATAATAATAATAATAATAATAATAATAATAATAATAATAAGGGCCATAGTCTGGACCGGTCTCTACAGGATACAAAGTAGGAATCATGACCTACATAAATAATAATAATAATAATAATAATAATAATAATAATAATAATAATAATAATAATAATAATCTTGAAATGGAAATCAGAAAAATGTAGCACATGGGGAAATTAATAATTCCAGTTGTAGTGGGAAGCCACGTATTGATTGGACAAAGGTTCCGATAAATTCATTGAACGGATTCCTGGTAGCCCAAGCCTTAAAGAAATACAAAATAATTTATTCACAAGTACAGCTCATAAATTACGAAGAGTTTTAGCTACGTAAAATGTCTGTGATCTTAGTTTGAATTTTTCAGTTAAAAAATGTCAGGAAGCAGTTTCTAACTTTAGATCCCTGGATAGAAATCTGTATACAACAGAAATCAATAATAATAATAATAATAATAATAATAATAATAATAACCAGCCGGTGTTTAAAGAAATCAAGACTTTAGGGGGGCGACTGAAGGGTTTATTCTTGTTGCCCAGGACCAGAGTCTGCTTATACACAACTACCAAGCTTATATCTTGCATAATAGTACGGACCAAAAATGGCGGTCTCTGGGAACAGTACATTAGAACTATTAATCATTTTATCTTAATATGATCAATGCTCACAACCAGTGAGCACAAAACCCGTCATGATACGTTAGGTCACTATCTGCATCGGAAGTTCTGTCAATACAGGATAAAACCAGCTGTAAACTAGTAAGCACATTATCCTGAATCTGTAGTTGAGAGCCTAGATTTTATCGTCCCCTGGGATTTTCCCATCAACGCAGATCGAAATATTCGACCTGATCTTCAAGACATTATTGTCAAAGACATAAGAGGTAAAAATTGACATGAGCATGCCAAGTGAGTAAAATATCTCTGTGAAGGATTTTGGAAAACTAAGCAAATACAAAGACCTCAAGATGAAAATAGAAACAAAAATTTGCCAATTAAATCCTACAACTCTTTCTGATGTTGTTGGAGCACTGGGACTGATAAATAAAAGGAACTCAACAGCAAAATGGAAAAAAAAGCTCTGCCACACCATCCCCAAATATCTCTAACAAGCACAGACCATATCCTGTGAAGAGCAGTGTCTATTTTTTTTTTTTTTTGTTAGCAACTGTCTTTGTTTTAATTATCTGCAAACAACAAAAAAATTACATCCTTCGCTTATCAGATGTCATTGGTTATGGCTCGGCATGTGATTATAAAACAAATACCGGTCAAAAGTAATTTTGATGATAATAATAATAATAATAATAATAATAATATAATATATATATATATATATATATATATATATATATATATATATATATATATATATATATGAAAAGAAAGAACAGTAAGATATATATAGTCCGGTGTTCTTATTGATATTTTTATTTTTACAAAATAGTGCTCCATGTAAATTTACAGAGCATTAATATTATAAATTAACTGATTTAAAATATGTTTTTTCGCTACACAGTATTAACCATGTTTCAAAAATGGAAGCTGAAAGCTTCGAATTTAATTGTCTAATTAAATCAAAAACATTAGTTCCATTTCATCCTCAAGCGAATATATATTGTGTGTAACAATTGAGGTACAGTGTGTAAAATAACAATGATCCTCACGGTACCGTGATAACTTGGTCCCGTTGACGCGTACTAATAATGCTGTCGGAGAGGTTGCGATATATATATATATATATATATATATATATATATATATATATATAATACGTCACATATAACCTCAAGAACTATTTATTTATTTTAAGAAATTCATTTTAAATTTTGAAAATTTTATTTTAAAAAAGAGTAGGGGAACAAAAAATGATCGTTGCTTCTGGTTGGACGAGATAAAAGCAAAAACTGAAATTACAGATTAAATCTACGGACTGTCAAGGATTACTCAGACCTTTCAAAGTTTACACAAAAAATATTGTGCTTTGGGAAATTTTGCAGGAAACGTAATTTTGGTTGTAAATATGTAATATTTATGAGGATATATTTCCTTAGGTGTTTATAAATTGTACACTGTTCAATCATTAATGTTAACAACGAACTATTTTGATTTACAAAATTGTACATGGATTAAACGAAAATTACTTACAATATAATACATATTACTTATAATATATTCATACCTGACGTCAATTTTGACGGCACGAGTACCCTATTAATAATAATAATAGGAATTAAATTCTAAGAACAATAATGGGTAATATGTTCATTTGGAGATATATTATTACTACACTACGCTATTACGTTAATAATCGTATGAACATCATCCTGAACCAGTCATAGAAAGCTATACGCTTATCTCTCTTTCGGATCTCATTATTCATATTAAGATATAATCTAGACCATCGTTGATTGTCCTTCGAATCCAGAGATGACGTGTCGTATCTGCTTTTCATCTGTGAACTCGGAGGTGGCACCGCAACCTCGAGGTGGAGGCACAGTGTCTAGAACAGTGGAGGGCACTGAAATTCTGTCGTTAAAATCATTGTTGACGATGCCCGGTAGCGTTGAGCTTCTGTCGTCGAGCATTCTCGAAGGTGATAGGAGCATCATGAATTGTTATTCGTCAATGCGCGCCTCTTGTTCTTTGGGTTCGAGCTAGCATCCCTGGAGATTTTCTTTCACGGTGTCTTTGTACCGCTTCTTTGGACAGCCTTGATGTCTCTTGCCATGGAGAAGATCTCCGTACAGCAGAGGTCTTGGCAAGCGGTGCTCCTCCATGCGGATGGCATGCCCCACCCATCGGAATTGGGTCTTAATGAGCATGTGCTCAATGCTTGACGAGTGAGTACGATCCAGATGAAGGTTGATAACGTGGTCCCGCCACCGAATTTTGAGTATGGAACGGAGAGCTCGCATGTGGAACTTCTACAGCTTCTTGATGTGTCTGTGATGCAGTGTCCAAGACTCACAACCGTAAGCAAGGAGGGCAAAACCACTGCATTGTACGCTCTTAGCTTTGTAGTCAGGCGAATGTTATGTTGACCGAGCACGCTGTTGCGTAGTCTTCCTAATGTCAGACTTTGTCCAAGGAGACTTCACGAGAGATGGTATTTCCCAGGTATTTGAAATGCTCAACTATACTAATAAAGATCTCATTATTCATATTTACATATAAACTAGACCCTATAGAGTGGTTAAAGTCTTCAAAGAAAATGCCGCCTCGCATATATGAAAATGTCATCAAATAAAAAAAAAAGAAAAAATATTCTAAAGAATATGACAAAATAATTCCGTATAAGATCTTGAAATGAAATTGAAAATAGTTGGCACAATTCTACTGATATAATTGGAGGCCTAGCTACGATAAAAAATAGCTGGAAACAAGCTATCATGATTAACAAAATCACTAGTAAACTCTAGTAAAAAAGTAAAAACTGAACTGTCAAACTGATCATCTACTCAGGCCAATATTATCATTGTAAAGAAAATATTTTCTTCTTGTCGTGTCCATTTAGAACGTAGGCACTCCTGGCTCTCCACATTTTCCTGTCCTTCGTAAGTCAATAAAGTGTGACTTTTTAGTTATCCCTCCGGGACTCTCTTCCGCCATCCATTTACTCATAATCGCTAGATGGGTTATGCTTTGTTTTCCTCTATCACTCTTGCCATTAATCTGTTTTGTGATTATCAGATTCTGCAAGCCTTCTTTCCTTGTTAGCTGCTATAGAAATATCGACTCTCTAAGTATGTTTCCTATTTGTTCCCATTTTGTTTAAAAGTTCGGTGTTGCTGATATGTTCGGCCTATGAGATACTCAGCATCCTTCTGTAGAACCATATTTCTGTTACTTCAAGTCTCTTCTCCATCTGTCTCCAGTACTTAAAACCATATAGGAGGATATAAACGCACTAAGCCTTGAGTTACTTAACAAAAGAGTTTGTACAAACCGAATGCACATATATATTACCTCCCTTTTGTCTAGCTACACATAATGGATTGCACTGATTAGAATAACAACACCAATAATAATAATAATAATAATCTATAGTGAAAGGTAAGACAAGATCAGGTATGTCTGATCATGTATGGATGGAAAAGGGTAGTTATCAGCCATGTGGAATGAAATGAAAATACAGGACAAGGAAGGAACTGAAAAGTTAGATGTCAGAAAGAATCAGCGTAGATGCTAGGCTATGAGGATCTCCTTAGCAGGCCTTGGATAAAAACAAATACAATATGAAAGCAACTGATAAAGAAACAATGACTAACGGCAGTAAGTCTTCAACAGAAGTAGTAGTAACAAAGTAAAAGCTTAGTGTGTACAGTCAAGCAGGACAAACAACAGCAGTAGCACATCAGCAGTCAGGTTAGGTTTAAGGCTCCAAGTTCTTCACAGAGAATTGTCCCACGGGACAATAACCAAGCGTAATAAAGCGTTGGTCGTGAGGGATGGAGTAATTGTGTTCAGGGCATTGGGTACTTGCATTCAGTGGAAACGACGAACAGCACTAGACCAGATATTCCCAGATCACCAGACAATGGAAAGAGAAAAAAAAAAAAAAGGAATTATGTTGAACGTTAGCCGGATCGGCATACAACTGATCAAGGTCGAACTGCCCAACTGTTGAAACGTTGTGATAGCAACAAAGATAAGGAGACTAGTCCCCACGTTAAAAATGTAATTAATAATAACTGCTCATCCTAGATATGCGTGTATATATATATATATATAATATTTTTTATACTTTTATACTTATATGCAATTTTAAACTTAACTTGAAAAAGACAGACACCCGGTTGAAATATTGTTGAACACTATTTTACTTCTATTTTTCTTTTCTTTTTTTCTATTTCTTTTCGTTTTTTTCTTTTCTTTTTCTTTTCTTTTCTTTTCTTTTTCTTTTCTTTTCTTTTCTTTTACATTTCTTTTTGTTTTATTATTCTATTTCTTTTCTTATATTGAACTTTTCACTAAGATTTGTGATAATAATAATACTAATACTAACAACAGCTATAATAATAATAATAATAATAATAATAATAATAATAATAATACATTCCTGGATCTTTAAGTCTTTAAGTATGTACAAGGTATCACCCGTTATCATCAATTTCATCAAACAATGTATGTCGATATGGAAAACTACACTTTACCTCAATCATAAAAATGGAACCTATAAGTCTGGCAAAATAAACATCAATAGAGGAATATTTCAAGGTGACTCTTTGTCTCCTTTATTATTTTGCATATCACTTATAGCATTAACCAGCCAACTTAACAAGACAGAATGCGGTTACAAAATAGCTCAAAAGAAAATAAACCATCTATTTTACATGGATGACTTAAAATTGTATGCTAGGAATGACAATGAGCTGGAAGGTCTTCTGCAAACTGTAAAAATGCTTCAGTGAAGACATCGGAATGAAATTCAATTTGGATAAATGTGCTAAAGCTACAGTTTTACGAGGATCGCTACAACAAACTTCCTCTATTAGTTTAGACCCTGCTGTAACAATAAAAGATTTAGAACAAGGAGAAGCTTATAAGTACCTAGGTGTAAATGAGAGTGAAGGAATTCACCATAAGAAAATGAAAGAAATAGTGCGTAAAGAGTACTATAGAAGGGTACGACTGGTATTAAAAACTGAATTGAATTCTCAGAACAGAATTATGGCCATTAATAACCTAGCCATCCCAGTGGTCCAATATAGTTTCAACATCTTGAACTGGACTCTAAATGACATCAGACAAATGGATTCTAAAACAAGAAAGCTTCTTTCTAAGTATAAGATGCATCATCCAAAGGCTGATGTAGACCGTCTATACATACCCGTAAAAAAGAAGGTGGAAGAGGTCTTATTCAGCTAGAATTGTCATACAAGACAACAACTATTGGCTTACTAACACATGGAAACAACAAATGACTGGATGATAAAATTAGTGAAACAACATGAAAACAGAAAGAAAAATATTCAATAATAAAAGAAGGCAGTAAATACAAACAACATTTACATTTAGTAGATTCTGTAGTAAATCAAAACAGAAGCCAAGAACCAACTATTGCAGCAAAAGATATGAAAAAGAAAGCCAAGGATAAAGCCCTTGAACAGATGAAACAACGCTGGCAAGACAAACCTCTGCATGGCCAATATCCAGAACGTGCAAATAAACCCAATGTTGATAAAGTTAATACTCATCGATGGTTACGAGCATCTGGATTAAAGTCTGAAACTGAAGGCTTTATTCTTGCAGCGCAAGACCAGAGTCTTTTCACTAGGAATTTTCAGGCAAATATCATACATAATAATGTGGATCCAAAATGCAGGTTCTGTGACAAATACCAAGAAACAATAGACCATCTAATCTCAGGATGTTCTATACTTGCCCCAAATGAATATAAAAATCGTCACGATAGAGTGGGGCAATACTTACACTGGACAATGTGCAAACACTTTGGAAAATGTGTAAGCAAACACTGGTATGAACATCGGCCAGCGCCGGTTACAGAAATAGAAGATGTCACCATTCTATGGGATTATACCATCCCACAGACAGAAAAATTGAAGCAAATAGGCCGGACATTATTGTCAAAAACCAGAAAAAAAAACTTGCCTACTAATTGATATGGCTTGTCCAGCGGATTGAAACATAGCAACCAAGGAATTTGAAAAACTATCAAAATACAAAGACCTGAAATTGAAATAGAAAAATGTGGAAATTGAAAACAAGAATAATACCAGTGGTAATAGGGTGCACTTGGAATTATAAAAAATGGAACAAAACAACACATTGAAAGAATCCTGAAACCCCAGCTTAAGAGACATACAGAAAATTGTCTTATTAAGTACAGCACACACACTAAGGAGAACTTTGTTTATGTAACGCTAGCAACTTCATCGGAGATAAAAAAAAAAAAAAAAAAAAAAATTAACATGAAATGTATAATAACACACCACGACCTGCCTTAGGTCTTTCCGCAGACTTGGTAGGTAGTGTGTCCATAGCAGAAATAATAATAATAATAATAATAATAATAATAATAATAATAATATGTGCAAACACTCTGGAAAATGTGTAAGCAAACACTGGTATGAACATCGGCCAGCGCCGGTTACAGAAATAGAAGATGTCACCATTCTATGGGATTATACCATCCACACAGACAGAAAAATTGAAGCAAATAGGCCGGACATTATTGTCAAAAACCAGAAAGAAAAAACTTGCCTACTAATTGATATGGTTTGTCCAGCGGATTGAAACATAGCAACCAAGGAATTTGAAAAACTATCAAAATACAAAGACCTGGAAATTGAAATAGAAAAATGTGGAAATTGAAAACAAGAATAATACCAGTGGTAATAGGTGCACTTGGAATTATAAAAAATGGAACAAAACAACACATTGAAAGAATCCCTGAAACCCCAGCTTAAGAGACATACAGAAAATTGTCTTATTAAGTACAGCACACACACTAAGGAGAACTTTGTCTATGTAACGCTAGCAACTTCATCGGAGATAAAAAAAAAAAAAAAAAAAAAATTAACATGAAATGTGTATTATAATAACACACCACGACCTGCCTTAGGTCTTTCCGCAGACTTGGTAGGTAGTGTGTCCATAGCAGAAATAATAATAATAATAATAATAATAATAATAATAATAATATGTGCAAACACTCTGAAAATGTGTAAGCAAACACTGGTATGAACATCGGCCAGCGCCGGTTACAGAAATAGAAGATGTCACCATTCTATGGGATTATACCATCCACACAGACAGAAAAATTGAAGCAAATAGGCCGGACATTATTGTCAAAACCAGAAAGAAAAAAACTTGCTTACTAATTGATATGGCTTGTCCAGCGGATTGTAACATAGCAACCAAGGAATTTGAAAACTATCAAAATACAAAGACCTGGAAATTGAAATATAAAAAATGTGGAAATTGAAAACAAGAATAATACCAGTGGTAATAGGTGCACTTGGAATTATAAAAAAATGGAACAAAACAACACATTGAAAGAATCACTGGAAACCCCAGCTTAAGAGACATACAGAAAATTGTCTTATTAAACAGCACACACACTAAGGAGAACTTTGTCTATGTAACGCTAGCAACTTCATCGGAGAAAAAAAAAAAAAAAAAAAAATTAACATGAAATAAAATATAACAACACACCACGACCTGCCTTAGGTCTTTTCCGCAGACTTGGTAGGTAGTGTGTCCATAGCAGAAATAATAATAATAATAATAATAATAATAAATAATAATACATTCCTGGATCTTTAAGTCTTTAAGTATGTACAAGGTATCACCTGTTATCATCAATTTCATCAAACAATGTATGTCGATATGGAAAACTACACTTTACCTCAATCATAAAAATGGAACCTATAAGTCTATGAAATAAACATCAATAGAGGAATATTTCAAGGTGACTCTTTGTCTCCTTTATTATTTTGCATATCACTTATAGCATTAACCAGCCAACTTAACAAGACAGAATGCGGTTACAAAATAGCTCAAAAGAAAATAAACCATCTATTTTACATGGATGACTTAAAATTATATGCTAGGAATGACAATGAGCTGGAAGGTCTTCTGCAAACTGTAAATGCTTCAGTGAAGACATCGGAATGAAATTCAATTTGGATAAATGTGCTAAAGCTACAGTTTTACGAGGATCGCTACAACAAACTTCCTCTATTAGTTTAGACCTGCTGTAACAATAAAAGATTTAGAACAAGGAGAAGCTTATAAGTACCTAGGTGTAAATGAGAGTGAAGGAATTCACCATAAGAAAATGAAAGAAATAGTGTAAAAAAGAGTACTATATAGAAGGTACGACTGGTATTAAAACTGAATTGAATTCTCAGAACAGAATTATGGCCATTAATAACCTAGCCATCCCAGTGGTCCAATATAGTTTCAACATCTTGAACTGGACTCTAAATGACATCAGACAAATGGATTCTAAAACAAGAAAGCTTCTTTCTAAGTATAAGATGCATCATCCAAAGGCTGATGTAGACCGTCTATACATACCCCGTAAAGAAGGTGGAAGAGGTCTTATTCAGCTAGAATTGTTATACAAGACAACAACTATTGGCTTACTAACTTACATGGAAACAACAAATGACTGGATGATAAAATTAGTGAAACAACATGAAAAACAGAAAGAAAAAATATTCAATAATAAAAAGAAGGCAGTAAATACAAACAACATTTACATTTAGTAGATTCTGTAGTAAATCAAAACAGAAGCCAAGAACCAACTATTGCAGCAAAAGATATGAAAAAGAAAGCCAAGGATAAAGCCCCTTGAACAGATGAAACAACGCTGGCAAGACAAACCTCTGCATGGCCAATATCCAGAACGTGCAAATAAACCCAATGTTGATAAAGTTAATACTCATCGATGGTTACGAGCATCTGGATTAAAGTCTGAAACTGAAGGCTTTTATTCTTGCAGCGCAAGACCAGAGTCTTTTCACTAGAATTTTCAGGCAAATATCATACATAACAATGTGGATCCAAAATGCAGGTTCTGTGACAAATACCAAGAAACAATAGACCATCTAATCTCAGGATGTTCTATACTTGCCCCAAAATGAATATAAAAAATCGTCACGATAGAGTGGGGCAATACTTACACTGGACAATGTGCAAACACTTTGGAAAATGTGTAAGCAAACACTGGTATGAACATCGGCCAGCGCCGGTTACAGAAATAGAAGATGTCACCATTCTATGGGATTATACCATCCACACAGACAGAAAATTGAAGCAAATAGGCCGGACATTATTGTCAAAAAACCAGAAAAAAAAAACTTGCCTACTAATTGATATGGCTTGTCCAGCGGATTGAAACATAGCAACCAAGGAATTTGAAAAACTATCAAAATACAAAAGACCTGAAATTGAAATAAGAAAAAAATGTGGAAATTGAAAACAAAGAATAATACCAGTGGTAATAGGTGCACTTGGAATTATAAAAAATGGAACAAAACAACACATTGAAAGAATCCCTGAAACCCCAGCTTAAGAGACATACAGAAAATTGTCTTATTAAGTACAGCACACACACTAAGGAGAACTTTGTCTATGTAACGCTAGCAACTTCATCGGAGAAAAAAAAAAAAAAAAAAAAAATTAACATGAAATGTGGCCATTTTAACACACCACGACCTGCCTTAGGTCTTTCCGCAGACTTGGTAGGTAGTGTGTCCATAGCAGAAATCGAATGATGATAATAATAATAATAATAATAATAATAATAATAATAATAATAATAATTTCACATATCCTTAGTTTTCAATATCCACCCCGCAAAAAAACATTACAGGTAAAAACAATACAATTTCTACGATGTTCTTTCTTGGAAGGATTGCATTTTTTTTTTTTTTTTTTTTTTTTAAACAACGCTATTTTCAACGACTTTAAAAATAACGGAATTTACATTTACATATTACATTTTATGAATTTATGAAAAGAAAATGCAATCTTTCTAAGAAGGAATATCGTGGAATTTAGATGGGCCAATAAATTATTTTTAAATTTCACAGCAAAGACAAACGAATGTAATTTTTTTTTTTTTTTTTTTTAAAACAACGCTATTTTCAACGACTTTAAAAATAACGGAATTTACATTTACATATTACATTTTATGAATTTATGAAAAGAAAATGCGATCTTTCTAAGAAGGAATATCGTGGAATTTACAGATGGGCCAATAAATTATTTTTAAATTTCACAGCAAAGACAAACGAATGTAAACTTTTTTTTTTTTTTTTTTTTAACCAGCGTCATTCTCTTTGATTTCCAATCGTGTTCTGTCTATTGTTGCTTGGCAACCCATTTAGGAGAAGGAAAACTCCGAACAACAACCCGCAACTCAAGGTGTTAATCGTGCCGAGGAGTGAATGGCTACTGCGTTATGAGGTCGCGAACGACAGGCTTCGGAACCCTGTCTGTAAAAGACCGTTACTCAACGTGCCGGGCAACTTTGGGTGGACTTTTGGACCCGTGCGTCACTCGTGGGATTAATATGAAAATTAAAAATAGAAACAAAACGTCCAGTATGGCTCTTCCAGTGGATAAACAGGGAGCCCGTCCTTCAGGAGGAACCTACCTGAGGTCGAAAAATCTGCCATAGGAACAAACTCCTACACAAAGAATGAATCTTCAGGTCCCCACAACCAGGATAATCCTAATGATGGTCCTGTAAATTCTCCAGCTAGATCCATAACCGTAAATTTAAGGAAATAAAAATAAAATGGTCTCGTGAGGAGTACAAAGTTGTTATGACTGCATTCCATGAAGCGTTACTCAAACCTCAGAAAACATCACTCGCCAAACATATGACATTTAAGAGAGAAGGTTGGGCAAACAATTAGAAAGTACATAGACAAAAATAAACTAGCCAATGTAAGAAGGACATCATGCGAAATAAACCGATTGACAGAGGCTGAAATTAATGAAATAAAAAGAATTGCAACAAGAATAGATGAACCAACAAAAACATGAAAAGGAACCGGAATCGGGAAAAAAAGTAATAACATCACACAAGCCTCAGGTCATAATGAAAAACCGAAATACACACAAATCACTGTGAAGATAATGCTGAAAATTTAGAAATGTTGGAAAGGTATGATCTTAGTCAGTCACAAGACGGTAATAAAACGAGTTCAAAATTCATCGAACAGAATTATTTCACAGAAAACAAGATTAATATACAAGAAGCCAAGGATGAAATCATGAGCCATATAAGTCAGATACAGAAGAATATTGCAATGGAGGAACGAGAACAACTCCCAAAATTACAACCAACAAAGCATAACCTCAAAACTATTAAGCTCTATAATGCAGCACTCAAATTGATTCTGGATGAAGAAGACACTATATAAATCTCAATGAAGCAATATATGCATCAGCAATAGCAGCAACAAATAAACTGAACATCAAAGTAAAAAAAGGCAGTCTCACAGACATGAAGCTCCACCTTGAAAAGAAAAATAGAAAAGAAATTGAACACCTTAGAAGTGAATTATCAGTACTCGATGAACTAGCAAGAGGAGTAAATGTAAGAACTAGAAAAGGCAGAAGAGTCGAAAGAAAATACAATATCAGGAATGAAAATGAAGTCCTATCAACTAAAGAAAAATAAAGCAAACAATACAACTGAAGGCTCAAAGAATAAGACGCTACGAGAAAAGATCAAGATTCTATAGACAGAACAAGATCTTTCAAACCGATGCAAAGAAATTTTACAGGGAAATAGGTAAACAAAGAATTGAAGTGACAGTCCCCCCTAAAATGGAAGAAGTTATACAGTTCTGGGGAAAAAATATGGGCTTGCCTAAAGAACACAACGAAGAGGCAGATTGGATTGCGCAAGAGTTAGAACGAATGAAAAATAAACCAGAACAGACATGGGCGGGAATCACAGAAGAAGATGTTAAATGTGCACTGAAAAAAAAAGCACACAACTGAAATCTCCAGGAATAGATAAAATTCCTAACTTCTGGCTATATTATTTAAATACAGCACACAAAAACTCGCCAAAGAACTTCAAGAAATGGTTACCGATCCAACTAAAATTCCTGCATGGATGACCAAAGGAGTTACCTTTCTTCTACCCAAAATTAGTGACACAAATATTCCGAAAAACTATAGACCAATTACATGTCTTCCAACAACATACAAACTGTTAACATCTATTTTAACAAAACAGACATATTTCTTCTTGGAAAGAAATGACATACTACCACTTGAACAAAAAGGGTGCAAACGAGGCTGCTACGGATGTAAAGACCAATTACTTATTAATAGGATGATCCTGGAAAACTGCTTCCGTGGAAAAAAAAAATCTTAG
>CAHIKZ030003692.1:2292500-2327500 GCA_903632075.3 Acanthosepion pharaonis
GGGTAAAGGAGAAATGTTGCACACTATGCTATGATGTCTCCAAGCTGCTCTTCTTAGTTTTCGAATACAGAGTTAAAGTACTTCTAGTCTATTTGGAAATCAAGATTAAATAGTCAACTATTTAAACCATTGCCGAGCATTAAGGCGAACAGAGGAACTTATACAGTTCTCAAATTTATTTTGATTTATATTTATTCATATATATGATTTCATATGGACATACCAATTTCTGTTATTCTTATCATAACTATCGATTTATTTGTGCCACTCTGTTCATATCAATCAATCAATCAATCAATCAATCTATCTATCTATCTATCTATCTATCTATCTATCTATCTATCCATGTCACTGTTCATATTATCTATCTATCTGTGTCTCTCTGTTCATATCTATCTATCTAAAATTTATTTATCTAAAATCTATCTATCACATCATATAGAGTTTAATTTAGGTAAACGATTCGCTGTTATAGTCTGTCAATCTTGCCTTTAAGGTACCCTGTGAGTGTCAAATTTTCTAAGCCCTCTTTGCAATATATGAACCGTTGCCGCGTTATTTACTTCATTGTTTTAATGTTATTATGTTTGTGTCTGTCAACCAACTTTGGTAACGTCTGGGGCTTTTTATTCAAATAAATAACGACAACTGCCGTGTTTTTGAAATGGTGCTTCCATTTCTTTAGTCCCCAGTTATTACAGTCTGCAAAAGTTAGTCATTTTTTATTTTAGTCAGAAATGAAAATGGTGAATTAAATTCGAATGGGATGCTCTGTTTAAACAATTCTGTTAGGTATTATTGAATGAACATCCTGTTAGTTTAATTTTATTATATGTAGTAAAAAAATAAACAATATTGGCTGAAATGGTACTACTGAATGTGGGAATGAAGAATAATTAAAATTCTTCATTTTTCTGTTAGGTATTTATCCTGTTTGTATTTAATGATAATAATGATATATATTACAGTACCCTTCAATAGGCAAATTATTATCATTTTTATTATTTTATTTGAGGGAGGTATTTAATTATTTGCAGAACATAATCTTTTTGCCATAGTTTCAAGATGAATAGGAAGAATTCTTCAGACTGTTGTTCCTATCTTTTATTGCCATATTCATTCAACATCCTGTTTGTTTGTATTTTGATTTACACTGTTCGGAGGTATTATTATTTGTATTTCTGAGAACATCCTGTTATTACTGTTGTCTGTTCATGATTATTGCCATATTCACCTTCAACATCTGTTTGTATTTGAGGAAGGTATTGTAATTATTTGCAGTATTTACACTGTTCGGACTGTTGTCCTCATCAAAATGGCCATAAACAATTGTTTGTATTTTATTATTATATTATTATTCGGACTGTTTCCTCATCTTTATTACTAATATTCACCTTCAACATCTGTTTGTATTTCTGAGGAGAGGTATTGTAATTATTTGCAGTATTTACACTGTTCGGACTGTTGTCCTCATCTTTATTGCCATATTCACCTTCAACATCTGTTTGTATTTCTGAGGAGAGGTATTGTAATTATTTGCAGTATTTACACTGTTCGGACTGTTGTTCTCATCTTTATTGCCATATTCACCTTCAACATCTGTTTGTATTTCTGAGGAGAGGTATTGTAATTATTTACAGTATTTACATTGTTCGGACTGTTGTCCTCATCTTTATTGCCATATTCACCTTCAACATCTGTTTCTATTTCTGAGGAGAGGTATTGTAATTATTTACAGTATTTACATTGTTCGGACTGTTGTCCTCATCTTTATTGCCATATTCACCTTCAACATCTGTTTGTATTTCTGAGATGAGGTATTGTAATTATTTACAGTATTTACATTGTTCGGACTGTTGTCCTCATCTTTTATTGCCATATTCACCTTCAACATATGTCTCTATTTCTGAGATGATGTATTGTAACTATTTACACTATTTACATTGTTCGGACTGTTGTCCTCATCTTTATTGCCATATTCACCTTCAACATCTGTTTCTATTTCTGAGATGAGGTATTGTAACTATTTACACTTTTTACATTGTTCGGACTGTTGTTCTCATCTTTATTGCCATATTCACCTTCAACATCTGTCTCTATTTCTGAGATGAGGTATTGTAACTATTTGCACTATTTACATTGTTCGGACTGTTGTCCTCATCTTTATTGCCATATTCACCTTCAACATCTGTTTGTATTTCTGAGATGAGGTATTGTAATTATTTACACTATTTACATTGTTCGGACTGTTGTCCTCATCTTTATTGCCATATTCACCTTCAACATCTGTCTCTATTTCTGAGATGAGGTATTGTAATTATTTACACTATTTACATTGTTCGGACTGTTGTCCTCATCTTTATTGCCATATTCACCTTCAACATCTGTTTCTATTTCTGAGATGAGGTATTGTAATTATTTGCACTATTTACATTGTTCGGACTGTTGTCCTCATCTTTATTGCCATATTCACCTTCAACATCTGTTTGTATTTCTGAGATGAGGTATTGTAATTATTTGCAGTATTTTACATTGTTCGGACTGTTGTCCTCATCTTTATTGCCATATTCACCTTCAACATCTGTTTCTATTTCTGAGATGAGGTATTGTAATTATTTGCACTATTTACATTGTTCGGACTGTTGTCCTCATCTTTATTGCCATATTCACCTTCAACATCTGTTTGTATTTCTGAGGAGAGGTATTGTAATTATTTACAGTATTTACATTGTTCGGACTGTTGTCCTCATCTTTATTGCCATATTCACCTTCAACATCTGTTTCTATTTCTGAGATGAGGTATTGTAATTATTTACACTATTTACATTGTTCGGACTGTTGTCCTCATCTTTATTGCCATATTCACCTTCAACATCTGTCTCTATTTCTGAGATGAGGTATTGTAATTATTTACACTATTTACATTGTTCGGACTGTTGTCCTCATCTTTATTGCCATATTCACCTTCAACATCTGTTTGTATTTCTGAGATGAGGTATTGTAATTATTTGCACTATTTACATTGTTCGGACTGTTGTCCTCATCTTTATTGCCATATTCACCTTCAACATCTGTTTCTATTTCTGAGATGAGGTATTGTAATTATTTGCACTATTTACATTGTTCGGACTGTTGTCCTCATCTTTTATTGCCATATTCACCTTCAACATCTGTTTCTATTTCTGAGATGAGGTATTGTAATTATTTGCACACTATTTACATTGTTCGGACTGTTGTCCTCATCTTTATTGCCATATTCACCTTCAACATCTGTCTCTATTTCTGAGATGAGGTATTGTAATTATTTACACTATTTACATTGTTCGGACTGTTGTCCTCATCTTTATTGCCATATTCACCTTCAACATCTGTTTCTATTTCTGAGATGAGGTATTGTAATTATTTACACTATTTACATTGTTCGGACTGTTGTCCTCATCTTTATTGCCATATTCACCTTCAACATCTGTCTCTATTTCTGAGATGAGGTATTGTAATTATTTACACTATTTACATTGTTCGGACTGTTGTCCTCATCTTTATTGCCATATTCACCTTCAACATCTGTCTCTATTTCTGAGATGAGGTATTGTAATTATTTACACTATTTACATTGTTCGGACTGTTGTCCTCATCTTTATTGCCATATTCACCTTCAACATCTGTTTCTATTTCTGAGATGAGGTATTGTAATTATTTACACTATTTACATTGTTCGGACTGTTGTCCTCATCTTTATTGCCATATTCACCTTCAACATCTGTCTCTATTTCTGAGATGAGGTATTGTAATTATTTACACTATTTACATTGTTCGGACTGTTGTCCTCATCTTTATTGCCATATTCACCTTCAACATCTGTTTCTATGAGGAGAGATGAGGTATTGTAATTATTTACATTATTTACATTGTTCGGACTGTTGTCCTCATCTTTATTGCCATATTCACCTTCAACATCTGTTTCTATTTCTGAGATGAGGTATTGTAATTATTTACACTATTTACATTGTTCGGACTGTTGACTGTTGTGTATTTCATATTTATTATTTGCCATATTCACCTTCAACATATTCACCTTCAACATTTCTGAGATGAGGAGGTATTGTAATTATTTGCACTATTTACATTGTTCGGACTGTTGTCCTCATCTTTATTGCCATATTCACCTTCAACATCTGTTTCTATTTCTGAGATGAGGTATTGTAATTATTTGCACTATTTACATTGTTCGGACTGTTGTCCTCATCTTTATTGCCATATTCACCTTCAACATCTGTCTCTATTTCTGAGAGAGGTATTGTAATTATTTACACTATTTACATTGTTCGGACTGTTGTCCTCATCTTTATTGCCATATTCACCTTCAACATCTGTTTCTATTTCTGAGATGAGGTATTGTAATTATTTACACTATTTACATTGTTCGGACTGTTGTCCTCATCTTTATTGCCATATTCACCTTCAACATCTGTTTCTATTTCTGAGATGAGGTATTGTAATTATTTACACTATTTACATTGTTCGGACTGTTGTCCTCATCTTTATTGCCATATTCACCTTCAACATCTGTTTCTATTTCTGAGATGAGGTATTGTAACTATTTACACTATTTACATTGTTCGGACTGTTGTCCTCATCTTTATTGCCATATTCACCTTCAACATCTGTTTGTATTTCTGAGATGAGGTATTGTAATTATTTACACTATTTACATTGTTCGGACTGTTGTCCTCATCTTTATTGCCATATTCACCTTCAACATCTGTTTCTATTTCTGAGGATGAGGTATTGTAATTATTTACAGTATTTACATTGTTCGGACTGTTGTCCTCATCTTTATTGCCATATTCACCTTCAACATCTGTTTATTTCTGAGATGAGGTATTGTAATTATTTACAGTATTTACATTGTTCGGACTGTTGTCCTCATCTTTATTGCCATATTCACCTTCAACATCTGTTTGTATTTCTGAGGATGAGGTATTGTAATTATTTACACTATTTACATTGTTCGGACTGTTGTCCTCATCTTTATTGCCATATTCACCTTCAACATCTGTCTCTATTTCTGAGATGAGGTATTGTAATTATTTACACTATTTACATTGTTCGGACTGTTGTCCTCATCTTTATTGCCATATTCACCTTCAACATCTGTCTCTATTTCTGAGATGAGGTATTGTAACTATTTACACTATTTTACATTGTTCGGACTGTTGTCCTCATCTTTATTGCCATATTCACCTTCAACATCTGTCTCTATTTCTGAGATGAGGTATTGTAATTATTTACACTATTTACATTGTTCGGATTTTTGTCCCTATCTTTATTGCCATATTCACCTTCAAAAGTTGTCTGTATTTCTGAGATGAGGTATTGTAATTTTTTACATTATTTACATTGTTCGGACTGATGTCCTCATCTTTATTGCCATATTCACCTTCAACATCTGTTTCTATTTCTGAGATGAGGTATTGTAATTATTTACACTATTTACATTGTTCGGACTGTTGTCCTCATCTTTATTGCCATATTCACCTTCAACATCTGTTTCTATTTCTGAGATGAGGTATTGTAATTATTTACATTATTTACATTGTTCGGACTGATGTCCTCATCTTTATTGCCATATTCACCTTCAAAATTTGTCTCTATTTCTAAGATGGGGTATTGTAATAATTTGCACTATTTACAATGTTCGCACTGCTGTCATCATCTTTATTGCCATATTCATCTTCAAAATCTGTCTCTATTTCTGAGATGAGGTATTGTAATTATTTACAGTATTTACATTGTTCGGACTGTTGTCCTCATCTTTTTATTGCCATATTCACCTTCAACATCTGTTTCTATTTCTGAGATGAGGTATTGTAATTATTTGCATTATTTACATTGTTCGGACTGTTGTCCTCATCTTTTATTGCCATATTCACCTTCAACATCTGTTTCTATTTCTGAGATGAGGTATTGTAATTATTTGCAGTATTTACATTGTTCGGACTGTTGTCCTCATCTTTATTGCCATATTCACCTTCAAAATCTGTCTCTATTTCTGAGATGAGGTATTGTAATTATTTACATTGTTTGGACTGATGTCCTCCTCCTTATTGCCATATTCACCTCCAAAATCTGTTTGTATTTCTGAGAAGAGGTATAGTAATCATTTGCAGTATTTACATTGTTCGGACTGCTGTCCTCATCTTTATTGCCATATCCACCTTCAAAATATCTCTATATTTCTGAGATGAGGTATTGTAATTATTTACAGTATTTACATTGTTCGGACTGTTGTCCTCATCTTTATTGCCATATTCACCTTCAACATCTGTGTATTTCTGAGGAGAGGTATTGTAATTATTTGCAGTATTTACACTGATGAGTTGTCCTCATCTTTTATTGCCATATTAACTTCAACATCTGTTTGTATTTCTGAGGAGAGGTATTGTAATTATTTGCATTTACACTGTTCGGACTGTTGTCCTCATCTTTATTGCCATATTCACCTTCAACATCTGTTTGTATTTGAGGAGAGGTATTGTAATTATTTGCAGTATTTACACATTGTTCGGACTGTTGTCCTCATCTTTATTGCCATATTCACCTTCAACATCTGTTTGTATTTGAGGATGAGGTATTGTAATTATTTACACTGTTTTACATTGTTCGGACTGTTGTCCTCATCTTTATTGGTATATTCACCTTCAACATGCCATATTCACCTTCAACATCTGTTGTATTTCTGAGATGAGGTATTGTAATTATTTGCATTATTTACATTGTTCGGACTGTTGTCCTCATCTTTATTGCCATATTCACCTTCAACATCTGTCTCTATTTCTGAGATGAGGTACTGTAATTATTTACACTATTTACATTGTTCGGACTGTTGTCCTCATCTTTATTGCCATATTCACCTTCAACATCTGACTGTATTTCTCAGATGATGTATTGTAACTATTTACATTATTTACATTGTTCGGACTGTTGTCCTCATCTTTATTGCCATATTCACCTTCAACATCTGTCTGTATTTCTGAGATGAGGTATTGTAATTATTTGCACTATTTACATTGTTCGGACTGTTGTCCTCATCTTTATTGCCATATTCATCTTCAACATCTGTCTCTATTTCTTAGATGAGGTACTGTAACTATTTACACTATTTACATTGTTCGGACTGTTGTCCTCATCTTTATTACCATATTCACCTTCAACATCTGTCTCTATTTCTGAGATGAGGTATTGTAATTATTTACACTATTTACATTGTTCGGACTGTTGTCCTCATCTTTATTGCCATATTCACCTTCAACATCTGTTTGTATTTCTGAGGAGAGGTATTGTAACTATTTACACTATTTACATTGTTCTGTTTGACTGTTGTCCTCATCTTTATTGTCATATTCACCTTCAACATCTGTTTGTATTTCTGAGATGAGGTATTGTAATTATTTACATTATTTACATTGTTCGGACTGTTGTCCTCATCTTTATTGCCATATTCACCTTCAACATCTGTTTCTATTTCTGAGATGAGGTATTGTAATTATTTACACTATTTACATTGTTCGGACTGTTGTCCTCATCTTTATTGCCATATTCACCTTCAACATCTGTTTGTATTTCTGAGATGAGGTATTGTAATTATTTACACTATTTACATTGTTCGGACTGTTGTCCTCATCTTTATTGCCATATTCACCTTCAACATCTGTTTCTATTTCTGAGATGAGGTATTGTAATTATTTGCAGTATTTACATTGTTCGGACTGTTGTCCTCATCTTTATTGCCATATTCACCTTCAACATCTGTTTCTATTTCTGAGATGAGGTATTGTCGGAACCTATTTACACATATTTTACATTGTTCGGATAATTATTGTAATTATTGTTGTCCTCATCTTTATTGCCATATTCACCTTCAACATCTGTCTCTATTTCTGAGATGAGGTATTGTAATTATTTGCAGTATTTACATTGTTCGGACTGTTGTCCCTCATCTTTATTGCCATATTCACCTTCAACATCTGTCTGTATTTCTGAGATGAGGTATTGTAATTATTTACACTATTTACATTGTTCGGACTGTTGTCCTCATCTTTATTGCCATATTCACCTTCAACATCTGTCTCTATTTCTGAGATGAGGTATTGTAATTATTTACACTATTTACATTGTTCGGACTGTTGTCCTCATCTTTATTGCCATATTCACCTTCAACATCTGTTTCTATTTCTGAGATGAGGTATTGTAATTATTTACACTATTTACATTGTTCGGACTGTTGTCCTCATCTTTATTGCCATATTCACCTTCAACATCTGTTTCTATTTCTGAGATGAGGTATTGTAACTATTTACATTATTTACATTGTTCGGACTGTTGTCCTCATCTTTATTGCCATATTCACCTTCAACATCTGTTTCTCTATTTCTGAGATGAGGTATTGTAACTATTTACACTATTTACATTGTTCGGACTGTTGTCCTCATCTTTATTGCCATATTCACCTTCAACATCTGTTTGTATTTCTGAGATGAGGTATTGTAATTATTTACACTATTTACATTGTTCGGACTGTTGTCCTCATCTTTATTGCCATATTCACCTTCAACATCTGTTTCTATTTCTGAGATGAGGTATTGTAATTATTTGCACTATTTACATTGTTCGGACTGTTGTCCCTCATCTTTATTGCCATATTCACCTTCAACATCTTGTCTCTATTTCTGAGATGAGGTATTGTAATTATTTTACACTATTTACATTGTTCGGACTGTTGTCCATCATCTTTATTGCCATATTCACCTTCAACATCTGTTTGTATTTCTGAGATGAGGTATTGTAATTATTTACACTATTTACATTGTTCGGACTGTTGTCCTCATCTTTATTGCCATATTCACCTTCAACATCTGTTTCTATTTCTGAGATGAGGTATTGTAACTATTTACACTATTTACATTGTTCGGACTGTTGTCCTCATCTTTATTGCCATATTCACCTTCAACATCTGTTTGTATTTCTGAGATGAGGTATTGTAATTATTTACACTATTTACATTGTTCGGACTGTTGTCCCTCATCTTTTATTGCCATATTCACCTTCAACATCTGTTTGTATTTCTGAGATGAGGTATTGTAATTATTTACACTATTTACATTGTTCGGACTGTTGTCCTCATCTTTATTGCCATATTCACCTTCAACATCTGTCTGAGGGAGAGGTATATTTCTGAGATGAGGTATTGTCCTCAATTATTTCACCTTCAACATTATTTACATTGTTTTGTTCGGACTGTTGTCCCTCATCTTTATTGCCATATTCACCTTCAACATCTGTTTGTATTTCTGATGAGGTATTGTAATTATTTGCACTATTTACATTGTTCGGACTGTTGTCCCTCATCTTTTATTGCCATATTCACCTTCAACATCTGTCTCTATTTCTGAGGATGAGGTATTGTAATTATTTACACTATTTACATTGTTCGGACTGTTGTCCTCATCTTTATTGCCATATTCACCTTCAACATCTGTTTGTATTTCTGAGATGAGGTATTGTAATTATTTGCACTATTTACATTGTTCGGGATCTGTTGTCCTCATCTTTATTGCCATATTCACCTTCAACATCTGTTTGTATTTCTGAGGAGAGGTATTGTAAATTTTATTTACACTGTTATTTACTTTTATTGTTCAACGGACTGTTGTCCTGTTCATCTTTATTGCCATATTCACCTTCAACATCTGTTTGTATTTCTGAGATGAGGTATTGTAATTATTTACACTATTTACATTGTTCGGACTGTTGTCCTCATCTTTATTGCCATATTCACCTTCAACATCTGTTTGTATATTTCTGAGATGAGGTGGTATTGTAATTATTTACACTATTTACATTGTTCGGACTGTTGTCCTCATCTTTATTTGCCATATTCACCTTCAACATCTGTTTCTATTTCTCAAGATGAGGTATTGTAATTATTTGCACTATTTACATTGTTCGGACTGTTGTCCTCATCTTTATTGCCATATTCACCTTCAACATCTGTCTCTATTTCTGAGATGAGGTATTGTAATTATTTACACTATTTTACATTGTTCGGACTGTTGTCCCCATCTTTATTGCCATATTCACCTTCAACATCTGTTTGTATTTCTGAGATGAGGTATTGTAATTATTGGCACTATTTACATTGTTCGGACTGTTGTCCTCATCTTTATTGCCATATTCACCTTCAACATCTGTTTGTATTTCTGAGATGAGGTATTGTAATTATTTACAGTATTTACATTGTTCGGACTGTTGTCCTCATCTTTATTGCCATATTCACCTTCAACATCTGTTTCTATTTCTGAGATGAGGTATTGTAATTATTTGCACTATTTACATTGTTCGGACTGTTGTCCTCATCTTTATTGCCATATTCACCTTCAACATCTGTCTCTATTTCTGAGATGAGGTATTGTAATTATTTCAACACACTATTTACATTGTTCGGACTGTTGTCCTCATCTTTATTGCCATATTCACCTTCAACATCTGTTTGTATTTCTGAGATGAGGTATTGTAATTATTTACACTATTTACATTGTTCGGACTGTTGTCCTCATCTTTATTGCCATATTCACCTTCAACATCTGTCTCTATTTCTGAGATGAGGTATTGTAATTATTTGCACTATTTACATTGTTCGGACTGTTGTCCCTCATCTTTATTGCCATATTCACCTTCAACATCTGTCTCTATTTCTGAGATGAGGTATTGTAATTATTTACACTATTTACATTGTTCGGACTGTTGTCCTCATCTTTATTGCCATATTCACCTTCAACATCTGTTTGTATTTCTGAGATGAGGTATTGTAATTATTTGCACTATTTACATTGTTCGGACTGTTGTCCTCATCTTTATTGCCATATTCACCTTCAACATCTGTTTGTATTTCTGAGATGAGGTATTGTAATTATTTGCACTATTTACATTGTTCGGACTGTTGTCCTCATCTTTATTGCCATATTCACCTTCAACATCTGTTTGTATTTCTGAGATGAGGTATTGTAATTATTTGCACTATTTACATTGTTCGGACTGTTGTCCTCATCTTTATTGCCATATTCACCTTCAACATCTGTTTCTATTTCTGAGATGAGGTATTGTAATTATTTACATATTTACACTGTTATTGTCCTCATCTTTATTGCTATATTCATTCAACATCTGTTTGTATTTTTACATTGTTCGGACTGTTGTCCTCATCAACATCTGTTTTATTGAGATATTCACCTTCAACATCTGTCTCTATTTCTGTTTGATGAGGTATTGTAATTATTTACACTATTTACATTGTTCGGACTGTTGTCCTCATTTTTATTGCCATATTCACCTTCAACATCTGTCTCTATTTCTCAGATGAGGTATTGTAATTATTTACACTATTTACATTGTTCGGACTGTTGTCCTCATCTTTATTGCCATATTCACCTTCAACATCTGTCTCTCTTTCTGAGATGAGGTATTGTAATTATTTACACTATTTACATTGTTCGGACTGTTGTCCTCATCTTTATTGCCATATTCACCTTCAACATCTGTCATATTCTATTTCTGAGATGAGGAGAGGTATTGTAATTATTTGCACTATTTACATTGTTCGGACTGTTGTCCTCATCTTTATTGCCATATTCACCTTCAACATCTGTCTTGTATTTCTGAGATGAGGTATTGTAATTATTTGCACTATTTACATTGTTCGGACTGTTGTCCTCATCTTTATTGCCATATTCACCTTCAACATCTGTCTCTATTTCTGAGATGAGGTATTGTAATTATTTGCACTATTTACATTGTTCGGACTGTTGTCCTCATCTTTATTGCCATATTCACCTTCAACATCTGTCTTATTTCTGAGATGAGGTATTGTAATTATTTGCACTATTTACATTGTTCGGACTGTTGTCCTCATCTTTATTGCCATATTCACCTTCAACATCTGTCTCTATTTCTGAGATGAGGTATTATAACTATTTACACTATTTATATTGTTTGAACTGTTGTCCTCATCTTTATTGCCATATTCACCTTCAACATCTGTCTCTATTTCTGAGATGAGGTATTGTAATTATTTACACTATTTACATTGTTCGGACTGTTGTCCTCATCTTTATTGCCATATTCACCTTCAACATCTGTCTCTATTTCTGAGATGAGGTATTGTAATTATTTACACTATTTACATTGTTCGGACTGTTGTCCTCATCTTTATTGCCATATTCACCTTCAACATCTGTCTCTATTTCTGAGATGAGGTATTGTAATTATTTACACTATTTACATTGTTCGGACTGTTGTCCTCATCTTTATTGCCATATTCACCTTCAACATCTGTCTCTATTTCTGAGATGAGGTATTGTAATTATTGTTCGGACTGTTGTATCTTTATTTTACATTGTTCGGACTGTTGTCCTCATCTTTATTGCCATATTCACCTTCAACATCTGTCTCTATTTCTGAGATGAGGTATTGTAATTATTTGCACTATTTACATTGTTCGGACTGTTGTCCTCATCTTTATTGCCATATTCACCTTCAACATCTGTTTGTATTTCTGAGATGAGGTATTGTAATTATTTACACTATTTACATTGTTCGGACTGTTGTCCTCATCTTTATTGCCATATTCACCTTCAACATCTGTCTCTCTTTCTGAGATGAGGTATTGTAATTATTTACACTATTTACATTGTTCGGACTGTTGTCCTCATCTTTATTGCCATATTCACCTTCAACATCTGTCTCTATTTCTCTGATGAGGTATTGTAATTATTTATACTATTTACATTGTTCGGACTGTTGTCCTCATCTTTATTGCCATATTCACCTTCAACATCTGTCTCTATTTCTGAGATGAGGTATTGTAATTATTTACACTATTTACATTGTTCGGACTGTTGTCCTCATCTTTATTGCCATATTCACCTTCAACATCTGTCTCTATTTCTGAGATGAGGTATTGTAATTATTTACACTATTTACATTGTTCGGACTGTTGTCCTCATCTTTATTGCAATATTCACCTTCAACATCTGTCTCTCTTTCTGAGATGAGGTATTGTAATTATTTGCACTATTTACATTGTTCGGACTGTTGTCCTCATCTTTATTGCCATATTCACCTTCAACATCTGTCTCTATTTCTGAGATGAGGTATTGTAATTATTTACACTATTTACATTGTTCGGACTGTTGTCCTCATCTTTATTGCCATATTCACCTTCAACATCTGTCTCTATTTCTGAGATGAGGTATTGTAATTATTTACACTATTTACATTGTTCGGACTGTTGTCCTCATCTTTATTGCCATATTCACCTTCAACATCTGTCTCTATTTCTGAGATGAGGTATTGTAATTATTTACACTATTTACATTGTTCGGACTGTTGTCCTCATCTTTATTGCCATATTCACCTTCACCATCTGTTTCTATTTCTGAGATGAGGTATTATAATTATTTACAATATTTACATTGCTCGAACTGTTGTCCTCATCTTTGTTGCCATATTCACCTTTAACATCTGTCTCTCTTTCTGAGATGAGGTATTGTAACTATTTGCACCATATTTACATTGTTCGGACTGTTGTCCTCATCTTTATTGCCATATTCACCTTCAACATCTGTCTCTATTTCTGAGATGAGGTATTGTAATTATTTACACTATTTACATTGTTCGGACTGTTGTCCTCATCTTTATTGCCATATTCACCTTCAACATCTGTCTCTATTTCTGAGATGAGGTATTGTAATTATTTGCACTATTTACATTGTTCGGACTGTTGTCCTCATCTTTATTGCCATATTCACCTTCAACATCTGTCTCTATTTCTGAGATGAGGTATTGTAATTATTTACACTATTTACATTGTTCGGACTGTTGTCCTCATCTTTATTGCCATATTCACCTTCAACATCTGTCTCTATTTCTGAGATGAGGTATTGTAATTATTTACACTATTTACATTGTTCGGACTGTTGTCCTCATCTTTATTGCCATATTCACCTTCAACATCTGTCTCTATTTCTGAGATGATTGTCAACATTGTAATAATTATTTGCACTATTTACATTGTTCGGACTGTTGTCCTCATCTTTATTGCCATATTCACCTTCAACATCTGTCTCTATTTCTGAGATGAGGTATTGTAATTATTTACACTATTTACATTGTTCGGACTGTTGTCCTCATCTTTATTGCCATATTCACCTTCAACATCTGTCTCTATTTCTGAGGATGAGGTATTGTAATTATTTACACTATTTACATTGTTCGGACTGTTGTCCTCATCTTTTTGCCATATTCACCTTCAACATATTTTCACTATTTACACCTTCATCTTTATTGCCATAACCTTCAACATCTGTCTCTATTTCTGAGATGAGGTATTGTAATTATTTACACTATTTACATTGTTCGGACTGTTGTCCTCATCTTTATCCCATATTCACCTTCAACATCTGTCTCTATTTCTGAGATGAGGTATTGTAATTATTTACACTATTTACATTGTTCGGACTGTTGTCCTCATCTTTTATTGCCATATTCACCTTCAACATCTGTCTCTATTTCTGAGAGGTATTTAATTATTTTACACTATTTACATTGTTCGGACTGTTGTCCTCATCTTTATTGCCATATTCACCTTCAACATCTGTCTCTATTTCTGAGATGAGGTATTGTAATTATTTACACTATTTACATTGTTCGGACTGTTGTCCTCATCTTTATTGCCATATTCACCTTCAACATCTGTCTCTCTTTCTGAGATGAGGTATTGTAATTATTTGCACTATTTACATTGTTCGGACTGTTGTCCTCATCTTTATTGCCATATTCACCTTCAACATCTGTCTCTATTTCTGAGATGAGGTATTGTAACTATTTACACTATTTACATTGTTCGGACTGTTGTCCTCATCTTTATTGCCATATTCACCTTCAACATCTGTCTCTATTTCTGATGATGAGGTATTGTAATTATTTACACTATTTACATTGTTCGGACTGTTGTCCTCATCTTTATTGCCATATTCACCTTCAACATCTGTCTCTATTTCTGAGATGAGGTATTGTAATTATTTACACTATTTACATTGTTCGGACTGTTGTCCTCATCTTTATTGCCATATTCACCTTCAACATCTGTCTCTATTTCTGAGATGAGGTATTGTAATTATTTACACTATTTACATTGTTCGGACTGTTGTCCTCATCTTTATTGCCATATTCACCTTCAACATCTGTCTCTATTTCTGAGATGAGGTATTGTAATTATTTACACTATTTACATTGTTCGGACTGTTGTCCTCATCTTTATTGCCATATTCACCTTCAACATCTGTCTCTATTTCTGAGATGAGGTATTGTAATTATTTACACTATTTACATTGTTCGGACTGTTGTCCTCATCTTTATTGCTGAGGTATTGTAATTATTGGCAGTATTTATTTGTTCGGAGTGTTTTACTTATTGCCATATTCGGAATTCAAGGTTTGTAATTATTTGCCATATTCACCTTCAACATCTGTCTCTATTTCTGAGATGAGGTATTGTAATTATTTACACTATTTACATTGTTCGGACTGTTGTCCTCATCTTTATTGCCATATTCACCTTCAACATCTGTCTCTATTTCTGATGAGGTATTGTAATTATTTACACTATTTACATTGTTCGGACTGTTGTCCTCATCTTTATTGCCATATTCACCTTCAACATCTGTCTCTATTTCTGAGATGAGGTATTGTAATTATTTACACTATTTACATTGTTCGGACTGTTGTCCTCATCTTTATTGCCATATTCACCTTCAACATCTGTCTCTATTTCTGAGATGAGGTATTGTAATTATTTACACTATTTACATTGTTCGGACTGTTGTCCTCATCTTTATTGCCATATTCACCTTCAACATCTGTCTCTATTACTGAGGATGAGGTATTGTAATTATTTACACTATTTACATTGTTCGGACTGTTGTCCTCATCTTTATTGCCATATTCACCTTCAACATCTGTCTATTTCTGTGATGAGGTATTGTAATTATTTACACTATTTACATTGTTCGGACTGTTGTCCTCATCTTTATTGCCATATTCACCTTCAACATCTGTCTCTCTTTCTGAGATGAGGTATTGTAATTATTTATACTATGTACATTGTTCGGACTGTTGTCCTCATCTTTATTGCCATATTCACCTTCAACATCTGTCTCTATTTCTCAGATGAGGTATTGTAATTATTTACACTATTTACATTGTTCGGACTGTTGTCCTCATCTTTATTGCCATATTCACCTTCAACATCTGTCTCTATTTCTGAGATGAGGTATTGTAATTATTTACACTATTTACATTGTTCGGACTGTTGTCCTCATCTTTATTGCCATATTCACCTTCAACATCTGTCTCTATTTCTGAGATGAGGTATTGTAATTATTTGCACTATTTACATTGTTCGGACTGTTGTCCTCATCTTTATTGCCATATTCACCTTCAACATCTGTCTCTATTTCTGAGATGAGGTATTGTAATTATTTGCACTATTTACATTGTTCGGACTGTTGTCCTCATCTTTATTGCCATATTCACCTTCAACATCTGTCTCTATTTCTGAGATGAGGTATTGTAATTATTTGCACTATTTACATTGTTTGGACTGTTGTCCTCATCTTTATTGCCATATTCACCTTCAACATCTGTTTCTATTTCTGAGATGAGGTATTGTAATTATTTGCACTATTTACATTGTTCGGACTGTTGTCCTCATCTTTATTGCCATATTCACCTTCAACATCTGTTTCTATTTCTGAGATGAGGTATTGTAATTATTTGCACTATTTACATTGTTCGGACTGTTGTCCTCATCTTTATTGCCATATTCACCTTCAACATCTGTCTCTATTTCTGAGATGAGGTATTGTAATTATTTACACTATTTACATTGTTCGGACTGTTGTCCTCATCTTTATTGCCATATTCACCTTCAACATCTGTCTCTATTTCTGAGGATGAGGTATTGTAATTATTTACACTATTTACATTGTTCGGACTGTTGTCCTCATCTTTATTGCCATATTCACCTTCAACATCTGTCTCTATTTCTGTGATGAGGTATTGTAATTATTTGCACTATTTACATTGTTCGGACTGTTGTCCTCATCTTTATTGCCATATTCACCTTCAACATCTGTCTCTATTTCTGAGAGGATTGTAATTATTGTAATTATTTTACATTATTCGGACTGTTCGGACTGTTGTCCTCATCTTTATTGCCATATTCACCTTCAACATCTGTCTTCTATTTCTGAGATGAGGTATTGTAATTATTTGCACTATTTACATTGTTCGGACTGTTGTCCTCATCTTTATTGCCATATTCACCTTCAACATCTGTCTCTCTTTCTGAGATGAGGTATTGTAATTATTTACACTATTTACATTGTGCGGACTGTTGTCCTCATCTTTATTGCCATATTCACCTTCAACATGTGTCTCTATTTCTGAGATGAGTATTATTAATTATTTACACTATTTACATTGTTCGGACTGTTGTCCTCATCTTTATTGCCATATTCACCTTCAACATCTGTCTCTATTTCTGAGATGAGGTATTTGTAATTATTTGCACTATTTACATTGTTCGGACTGTTGTCCTCATCTTTATTGCCATATTCATATTTCAACATCTGTTTCTATTTCTGAGATGAGGTATTGTAATTATTTACACTATTTACATTGTTCGGACTGTTGTCCTCATCTTTATTGCCATATTCACCTTCAACATCTGTCTCTATTTCTGAGATGAGGTATTGTAATTATTTACACTATTTACATTGTTCGGACTGTTGTCCTCATCTTTATTGCCATATTCACCTTCAACATCTGTCTCTATTTCTGAGATGAGGTATTGTAATTATTTACACTATTTACATTGTTCGGACTGTTGTCCTCATCTTTATTGCCATATTCACCTTCAACATCTGTTTCTATTTCTGAGATGAGGTATTTGTAATTATTTGCACTATTTACATTGTTCGGACTGTTGTCCTCATCTTTATTGCCATATTCACCTTCAACATCTGTCTCTATTTTGAGATGAGGTATTGTAATTATTTGCACTATTTACATTGTTCGGACTGTTGTCCTCATCTTTATTGCCATATTCACCTTCAACATCTGTTTCTATTTCTGAGATGAGGTATTGTAATTATTTGCACTATTTACATTGTTCGGACTGTTGTCCTCATCTTTATTGCCATATTCACCTTCAACATCTGTCTCTATTTCTGAGATGAGGTATTGTAATTATTTGCACTATTTACATTGTTCGGACTGTTGTCCTCATCTTTATTGCCATATTCACCTTCAACATCTGTCTCTGTTTCTGAGATGAGGTATTGTAATTATTTGCACTATTTACATTGTTCGGACTGTTGTCCTCATCTTTATTGCCATATTCACCTTCAACATCTGTCTGTATTTCTGAGATGAGGTATTGTAATTATTTGCACTATTTACATTGTTCGGACTGTTGTCCTCATCTTTATTGCCATATTCACCTTCAACATCTGTCTCTATTTCTCATCTTTAGCCATATTCACCTTTCAACATCTGTTTGAGGAGGTATTGTAATTATTTACTGTTCGGACTGTTTCCTCATCTTTATTGCCTATTTACATTGTTCGGACTGTTGTCCTCATCTTTATTGCCATATTCACCTTCAACATCTGTCTCTATTTCTGAGGATGAGGTATTGTAATTATTTGCACTATTTACATTGTTCGGACTGTTGTCCTCATCTTTATTGCCATATTCACCTTCAACATCTGTCTGTATTTCTGAGATGAGGTATTGTAATTATTTGTCCTCATCTTTATTTACATTGTTCGGACTGTTGTCCTCATCTTTTATTGCCATATTCACCTTCAACATCTGTCTCTATTTCTGAGAGAGGTATTGTAATTATTTGCACTATTTACATTGTTCGGACTGTTGTCCTCATCTTTATTGCCATATTCACCTTCAACATCTGTCTGTATTTCTGAGGAGAGGTATTGTAATTATTTGCACTATTTACATTGTTCGGACTGTTGTCCTCATCTTTATTGCCATATTCACCTTCAACATCTGTTTGTATTTCTGAGATGAGGTATTGTAATTATTTGCACTATTTACATTGTTCGGACTGTTGTCCTCATCTTTATTGCCATATTCACCTTCAACATCTGTTTGTATTTCTGAGATGAGGTATTGTAATTATTTGCACTATTTACATTGTTCGGACTGTTGTCCTCATCTTTATTGCCATATTCACCTTCAACATCTGTTTGTATTTCTGAGATGAGGTATTGTAATTATTTGCACTATTTACATTGTTCGGACTGTTGTCCTCATCTTTATTGCCATATTCACCTTCAACATCTGTTTGTATTTCTGAGATGAGGTATTGTAATTATTTGCACTATTTACATTTGTTGGACTGTTTTCCTCATCTTTATTGCCATATTCGGACCTTCAACATCTCAACATCTGTTTTTTTCTGAGGAGAGGTATTGTAATTATTTGCACTATTTACATTGTTCGGACTGTTGTCCTCATCTTTATTGCCATATTCACCTTCAACATCTGTTTGTATTTCTGAGATGAGGCAGTATTTACATTGTTTGCCATAACCTTTGTTTTTGCACTATTTACACTGTTCGGACTGTTGTCCTCATCTTTATTGCCATATTCACCTTCAACATCTGTTTGTATTTCTGAGGAGAGGTATTGTAATTATTTGCACTATTTACACTGTTCGGACTGTTGTCCTCATCTTTATTGCCATATTCACCTTCAACATCTGTTTGTATTTCTGAGATGAGTATTGTAATTATTGCAGTATTTAACTGTTCGGACTTTGTCCTCATCTTTATTGCCATATTTACATTGTTCGGACTGACTGTTGTCCTCATCTTTATTGCCATATTCACCTTCAACATCTGTTTGTATTTCTGAGGAGAGGTATTGTAATTATTTGCAGTATTTACACTGTTCGGACTGTTGTCCTCATCTTTATTGCCATATTCACCTTCAACATCTGTTTGTATTTCTGAGGAGAGGTATTGTAATTATTTGGCACTGTTTTCCTCATCTTTATTTACATTGTTCGGACTGTTGTCCTCATCTTTATTGCCATATTCACCTTCAACATCTGTTTGTATTTCTGAGGAGAGGTTTGTCCTCATCTTTATTGTCATATTCACTTTCAACATCTGTCTCTATTTCTGAGATGAGGTATTGCAATTATTTAAATTATTTACATTATTCAGACTGATGTCTTCATCTTTATTGTCATATTAACCTTCCACATCTGTTCATATTTCTGAGATGAGGTATTGTAATTATTTACACTATTTACATTGTTCGGAGAGTGTTTAAAAGCGTTGGTTGATGCAATCCAGCGACTTCAACGTAAGAGTTGTAAGTTCAATACCTGGTCACAGCAGATGTGAACAAAAACTTGGAGAGTTGAGACACTAAAGGGAAATAACTCAAACTGAGTTATCTAGTAGAGGCATGGCACGTGAACTAGAACAATCTACTCCGATGGCCAAAATAAATGGTCCGATTCGAAATTCCAACACATTAAACGTGAAGAAGGCTCGAGCGTATAACGGCCGAAACGTCTTGAATAGGACAATAAAGATGATACAATAATGCGTCCCATGCAAATAGTTTAAATAATAATAATAATAATAATAATAATAATGAAATCGATATCTTAAAAACGTGGCACATGAGAACATCAACAATCCCTGTTGTAGTTGAAGCCCCCGAATTGATTAGAAAAGATTCCAATAGACTCAATGAAGGGATTTCTGGAAGCCTATGCCTTAAAGAATTGCAAAAAAGAAAATAAATTCTTACTATTACAGCCCACGCCTTAAGAAGGGCTTTATCTATATAAAATATGTGTCTGTTTCTTTTTAAAATTGTTCAGTGGGAAACGCCATGATGCCTTTTCTGACCGTACGTCTCTGGGCGGGACCCGGAAAGAAATGAGTACACGCCAGAAATCAAAGGAAATAATAATAATAATAATAATAATATGATAATTATAATAAAAAAAGATACTTCTGTAGCAAGTAGGAACTTGAAGTCTAACACAGAACGCACTGGCACAAACCAGAGAAAGCGATTGAAAACGAACAAGATCTTAGGGGATTTCAATAGGCAAACATACCGTATACTTGAGGCATCCAAACCAGATTCCACCGTTGTTGATAAAAAAAAAAAGACAATGCCTCCTCATCGATGTACCTGTTGCTGATGACAATAATATCAAGGTCATAGAAATTGAAAAGCCTCCCTATTGTAACTGCCAGAATATGGTACTTCCAGACCACTATATTCCTACCGATCACTGGAGTGTTAGGGTCTATGCCACCGAATATAAGGCCCTACATTAAGAAAATGTATCACATCGCTTCAGATGTTTGCGTTGATCGGCTTTGCCAAGAGTCTTCGAAAGATGCTATCGGTTTTCGGTCGTAAGATATGATGCTAAACACTCATAATGCAAGATTTATTTAGAATAAAAAACAGTACAGAAGAAAAATAATAATAATAATAATAATAATAATAATAATAACAACAACAAATGAACACCACCTAGACCCAGTTACGGAGAAAGGATCTGTAACAATTTTATAGGGCTTTACAATAGACACAGACAGAACAATCAATGTTAATCGCCCTGGCATCGTGATTAGAGACCGCAAAGACAAAATGTGCCTCCTTATTGACATGGCAGTCACTGCAGATTACAATGTATCTTTGAAGACCTTCAAAAATCTATCAATATACAAGAACCTTGAAATCAAAATGTCAGAAATGTGGCCATTGAGGACATTAATAATTCCAGTTGTAGTTGGAGCCCTTGGATTGATTGGAAAAGTTTACAACAGACTCACTGAAGGAAAATCTGGTAGCGCATGCCTTAAAGAAATACAAAACAAAAAGGAACTCACAAGTACAGTCCACAACTTACGAAGAGCTTTATCGATGTAAAATATGTGTGATTTTTTTTCTTTTTTCAATACTGCTCTGTGGTAAATATCTTGGTGCCATTTCTGTCGGGACCCGGAAAGAAATGAGTATATACCAGAAGCCAAAGGAAAAAAAATGATGAAGATGATGATGATGATATTGATGATGATGTTGAAAACAAAGGGATGTCAGAATTTTTTTTTTATTAAGTGGATGGGAAAACAGGACCGGGAGCAAAGTAAGTGTCGTGAAGAAATACTTGAAATGTCTTAATGAATGTCGACACGCTTTTAAAAAAATTGTTAGTAGTGAAAGAGAAGGAGAAATGTTATTTGACAGCCGGGGTAAAAAAAAAGAAAAGGAAAGAAAAACGCAAAATGTCTTTTATGCCAGAGCGAAAAAGGACATTTTCTCTCAACCTTTAAAGATTAATATGCACAACACACACACACACACACACACACACACACACACACACACATATATATATATATATATATATATATATATATATATATATATATATATATATATATCCTAAGCATTGTTTTGCAAGACTAGATTGACACCTATACCTGTTTGTTTATTTCGCACATAAACACATACATACATACAAACGTGCATATATATATATATGTGTGTGTGTGTTTGTGTGTGTGTGTGTGTGGTTTAGGTAAAAATATCCGTTGGTATATAATCAAAGTGGATCCTAGTAATGTAAAATATTAGAACTGATCCCCAAAATAGCTCAATGTATTTATTATGCAGAGCAAATGAAGTAATTTGTTATTTTTCGGGTTTACTACAATATATATTGGAACCACTACAACATATTTCTTTTATATATATATATATATATATATATATATATGCGAACATGGCATACCCAACACGAATCTTCATCTCAATTTAACTTTTGAAAATCATAGAACAGTGAAACCGGTAAAGATACACTAAATAAATATTCTTAATTACTCCAGCTTCATTTTAAACTTCTTTTCCTCTACATACAAACACACACTCGCACGCACCCACATACACACACACACACACAGATATATATATATATATATATATATATATATATATATATATATATATATATATATATATGCATTTATATACAATGACTAATAATAAAATAGACCTAATATAAAAACGTGCCTTAATAAAGGTTATTTGACAAATAGAAGATTGCTTCTTAGCGTAGATTCTGTTAGGTACAATAAGAAATTAAGAACAATGACTAATAATAAAATATAATCATACTAATATGTGGTAATCTTATGCGACACATTCGTTATTACTTTATTTTTATTAGGAACAATAATAGATTAACAACAACAACTAATAATAAAACAGAAAATTATAATAAATGTTATTTGGCGGATAGAAGATTCGTTCTTACCTTAAATTTTCTAAAGTAAATACGAAATTAATAACAATTAGTAATGGAACTATTATAATTGTATGCTATAAGGAAAGTTTTCTGCCGGATACAGTTTTTGTTCCTGTTGCATCAAACGATGTTTCTTTCGACCACATTGTCTTTTTATGTTTAAGATAATAACATTACATCTTTTTGGAAAAGAAGAATTTCGACCATTACGACTCTTGAGATGTTAAAGCATTATTCATCACATCCACTGAATTGTTTATTTGTTGATCGGAACACCGAATGTGAATCCATGAACAACAAAGGACTAATTCTTTAGTAACTTGTCTTTGAATCTCACCTGGAAATACGTTTGTGTTGTAGTGAGTTAGATTGTTAATACTTTTTTTTCTCTTAAGGAAATTTTATTTTTTTCTTTCACGTACCGCATCCATTCACAACAATGACGATCATAGCTCTCCATTATGTCCTTTTGCTAGTTTTACATTATGATCGTACTATTACGAAGGAGTTTAATAATTGTTTTTACTAATCTTATTATAATCCTTTTTTAACGATTTCACCCCACGTAAGGCGAGAATGCCACTAAGACGCAAGGGCTTAATGTGAGTGAAAGAGAATAAGAAGAATTTAGTGTGAGGAAAGCACAATGAAAAAACAGGATTCAGGAAGAAAAAAAATGTTGATTGACGTTAAACTTATTTTTTAAAGAATGTAGTTAGCAGGGAAGGAAAAAAAAGGAACGGATTCCCGCGGTTGTGGAGTGCAAGAAAAGAAACTATTAGAAGAGAACTTGCGGTTTCATCTAGCTATTTCAGCAGTAAAAAGATGAAAACTAATAGTTAATCTACTCGTACTTCTAAATTCATGCGGTCGACGTACCAAGGAGGAGAACGCATTAGAACAACTGCCATGTAAATATTTGTAAAACAGATAGAGAGAGGCTATGTCAAGACGATGCGAAATTAACTGAAGTCGAGATGCCACATCAGGACCGACAACATTGCAAGCCCTTCTTTTAATTTTGTCAAGAATCTCGTGATATATAGCCGGAGTACCAGACCAGACATGGGAGCAATATCCAATGCTCGGACGAATGGTAGATTTATGTGCAAAAATGGATTGTGGGACATAACACAGTGAAAACTTTTATTTTTCAGCAGGATTTGATTCAATATAATCGCTTCAAATCATGTGAGAACGTGAGACCAAGTAGGCACAATTAGATTCTATCTTGGATGATATCATCTGCTATCTTGATGGCATGTAAAAATGTTTTCGCTGATAGTTAAAAGATAGCTGTTTTATTTTGAAGGCGTTAAAATTAACAAACCATTTCTTGCCGAAATTATCACCCGATAGGAGGCCATTTTTGAGAGCAGATGTCTGTTTAATTTTTCGGATGTATCGTACTTACTATTAAGAGAGTCAGCATAAATACCTAGTTGTGAAATGATGACATCGAGAAGGTCGTTGATGAAGATAAGAAACAACGTAGATCCAAGGAAAAATCCCTGCAGTAGCCGTCATTACTGTGGAATGATCTAGAATCATAGTCGTTCAATTTGATCTTATTCAGCGCAAGAGACCATAGTCCTTGTGGAGAAGGTCAGCGTACCAAAACTTCTCAAACGCCTTCGAGATATCTAATGCAAAAGCTCGAGCCTCGCCATTCTTATCTAAAACCTGATGGATGAATTCAATAATAAACATTAACACATCGTTCGTTGACTTAAAATTAAGACATACGGTTAACCAATTTAGAGGTGATTAGAAAATTTATTACTTTGCCAAATAGTTGTAAAATATAATTAGAGGGATCAAAAGGCTCACCAGATTTCTTAACAACAAGAACTATTTATGAAATGGACAAAGTCCGACAATTATTTTAAGACATTTTTATGTTTATACATTCTTTTTATAGATACAAATATTTAAGTAAATGCCCTGCTTATAATAAACAACATTTACCGGCCTGAGTGTCCGAGAAATTTTCATAGAAAATCTTCATCCTCCGACAGGATTCGAACCTGTATCCTATACGGAACCATCATATAGCCTGAGGTGCCTTTTAACCGATTCGGACACAAAGGATCATTCGGTTTGCAAGGTCGAATTTACCGCTTTTAAACTTCAATCATCCATGAATCTCTCAGTACATTCATATCTGCTCATGGCGTTTCAAATGTAAACAAATGACGTCACACATTATGAAATGGACAAAGTCCGACAATTATTTTAAAACATTATTATGTTTATACATTCTTTTTATAGATACAAATATTTAAGTAAATGCTCTGTTTATAATAAACAGTATTAAACAACATTTACCGGCCAGAATGTCCGAGAAATTTTCATAGAAAATATTCGTCCTCCGACAGGATACGAACCTGTATCCTATACGGAAACATCATATAGCCTGAGACGGATTTGATATGCCATGAGCGGGTATAAATGTATGAGAGAGATTCATAGAAGATTGAAGTTTAAAAGCAGTTAATTCGACCTTTCTAACCGAACGATCCTCTGTGGCCGAATCGGTTAAAAGGCACGTCAGGCTATATGATGGTTCCGTATATGATACAGGTTTGAATCCTTTTGGATGACGAATATTTTCTATGAAAATTTTCTCGGACAATCACGCTGGTAAATGTTGTTTAATACTGTTTATTATAAAACCTAGCATTTACTTAAATATTTGTATCTATAAAAAGAATGTATAAACATAACATATCTTAAAACAAGAACTATGGAAGAAAAATTCTCAGAGAGCTAAGAAGGAAGAAACAACAAGACACCTTTTGTAGAGTTTGGAGAGAATAGGAGCAGGTTTAGGATCCCCTTTCCTTAGAACAATTGCAGAGACACCGTCAAGTCTGCAAGCCTTGTGACGGCCTAGATTGGAGATTATTAACGAAAGTATATGGATATCACTGAGTCTAGATTTCGTTCTAAGGGGAAAATAAGGTAGACATTTTCAAAAACAAACAAAAAACATTGAGTGGATAATTTCCGAACAAAGTATTCTGCTTTATCGGCCTCAGATGACAATACCTGAAACTGACTAAAGAGAGGTAATGAAAGAGGATTTACGCATTCTTACACAGCCGCCAGTAATCTCTAGAGTCAATCTAGTAATAGGCTAAACAGTGTCTCATTCTATCAGCAAACAGAAAAAAAGCCTGATTTGGAACAAATTTACACACATTACGAACGGATGCAAAGAGGCGTCTGTTATGATCGGAACTATCACGTTGGCATAAAAAGAAAAAGTGATTCCTGTGGGCTATAGCGGCTGAAGATGCAGCAGTGAACTAAGGAAAAAATTCTGACAGGATAGCTTCGATGCCAACTTTCACACAAGCAGGAAGGAGTATCAGTGGCACAATTTTCAAGGTGAAGAATAAAAAAAAATCAATTCCAGTGATGGGGGGGGGATGCGTGTCCGTAGAAAATTATGAAATGAGTTCAAATCCATGCGTTGATCGCAAAAAGATGTTCTATTACGAGGTGGCCTAATAGCCGAGCGGAAAAAAAAATATCTACAGGGACTACTGCGTGGTCAGATTTGCCAAGAGTACAGAGTTGCAAAGCACGACATGAGTCCAGAGAGGAGGTAAGAAACAGATCAAGTAAAGAAGCCTGTCCGTCAGTATTACAGTGTAACCCGGATATAAGAGACCCGGATATAAGAGAGATTTTCTCTTGTCCCAAATTAGAGCCTGTGTTAATGTATATAAAATAGACCAAATCCGGATATAAGAGAAACCCGGATATAAGAGACTTCTTCTCCGGTCCCGACAACTCTCTTATATCCGGGTTACACTGTACTAGGAAAACGAGTAGGTAAATCTGCTATTTGAGTGAATAATGGATAGCGGCTCGGATTGAGGAATAGGAGTGACGAGTTCGAATTCCAGTCGAATCCATTACATGCACTTACGTGCTAATAGCCTTGGGAAATGTATGAATCCGCTTCTTCTCACCACCCCCACCCAGCTTTGGGTAAATAGTAGGAGAGACCGGGTCCTAACTGGTCTACCGCAGAAAGAAATGGCAACACACTTCGGAAAATAAATCTGCCTCGTCAGTCATGTATCGAAAGCGTGTATCACGCATGGCACATTACTGACTGACTGACTGTCCTTTCCTATTCGTCATGAATTTATTTTCAGCATTCTGCGTTTAATTTATAATCATAACTGAATAACTGACATTTCCTAAAGATAACCGCAGTGATACAGCCAAGTCCGCATGCTTTGTGGCGATCTAGTTTCCAAAGAAACTAGATAGCAGACACACTGGACAGAATTATATGCATACCACACAGTAGAGATTCCGTTCCACGTAAACGATCGGGCAAATATGCTCCTGATGAAGCGAGAGTTGGCTTTGGAAGAGAATCTACGAGCAACGCAAAACTGACTGAAGTGAATATGGCTTGAGGAATTACCCTTGTTTAACATATTCTTACAGAGTCGACATTACTCAAGGAAATCAAACAGGCTATACAGTGTTTCATTCAAGCAGTGAAAATCAACCTCGCCTAGTTGAGGACACGCTTACATTTCGTGGGTGCGGATACAAAGAGGCGTCTGTTATGATCGGAACTAACGCGTTGGTATCAGCAGAAAGAAAGTGACACCTGCGGGCTATAGCGGCTGAACAGGCAGGAAAGAAGATTGCAGTTTCACTTGGTATTTCCATAATGGTAGCTTTCAACAAGAAATAAAACTACTTATGAAACTTATTGAGTTAAACAAAACAAGCATAGATCATAGCATAAAATGTAGATTTAATTCCCCATTCTTGTGAGTATAAAGTGTAATTGTGGCCCATTCGGCATGAATTCAATAAATAAAATCACAACCTACGAGTCGACCGAGCGGGACATTCTCGAAATAAAAATACGACCCACCGGGTGGATGTGTCTTGAAGCCCCATATGAAGACTGAGGGAGATATTTTCTTTTCATTCGTTTTCTGCCAATAAACTATATTTACGTTGCTTGCCCAGAGCTAAATTGAAGCTTTAATTCATTCGGCCGACATCGACTCATATGGGAAGCCTCAACAGAAACGAGGCTGTAAAACTCGTATAATGACCCCTACCTACAGATACAAGCAGGAATGGATATTGATAACAGAAAGGAACCTGCCAGTAATTTTTAACAATTTATGAACGAGCGAAGGTGAGATTTTTCATAACCATCAACCGATATCGCATTTAATAGGATAACGAAATATTTTCCAACAATGAGATATTTCTTTCTCTTGATGAATAGCGTAGAATGCGAAGAAAAGTATCTTTAAAATTCTTAGATTTACTCTTACTAGCTCTATTCACTGGTTTTATATTAAATATATCTATTTTTATATAGATTTGTAGCTTTTCGATATTCTTTTTTTTCCTTTTCTTTATATTTATCGGAGTTTGTTTTAGATAAGGACTCGCCGTTATTATATGAGCGATTTGTCATTCGGATCAGCATGTTCATCTTTGTTGTTATAGTCACAAAGTTTTGGCCGTTGTAGCATTTGGCTTTTTTCCTTGTATAAAGCCTGCGAGCCACTCGAGATAGAATGTTACAGAGTAAGAGGTACAGTTTATGCGAATACGTGGCGGGAATAGAAGTTAAACCTAGACAAGATCGTAATGATCGGGAAAACACCCTCTTGGGAGTCGTTTCCACGGAGTAGGGATTCGCGGCAAGAAGCTGATCGAGAGGATCTTACTACTCATCAATGGAATACGGAGGGAAGAGGGTGGTCTGCTATTATGTGCGTAGTATGGTAAGCATTAGCCCGGAAGGTTACAAGTGGTCGAACACAGGAATGTCTGATATGGAGGAGCGTGCAACATCTCGTCTGTGAGAGAAGGTTTGCAGAGTGGAAAATAATTTGGAACTTGAGAGTGAAGACTGGGAGGTTCCTGTCTAAACATTTTCGGTTTGATCTGGCTGTTGTAAATCTAGAACATAGCACGAGGAGTTAGATACTTACTTTAGCGATACAGAGGACCAATCATTTTTTAGCATCCTTAGGGATTGGTCGTATATACGAGTGCCGCTTAAGGTCTGGGTTAAGACTGAGGCCCAATAGTCACTCAAGGTACGGAACGTTGAGGGAACATCCACTCATCTTGACTGGAGGTAGTACAAATTCTAATCAGCGATGGTAATATGTAACTAGTTTGCACAATCAACAGGGGTTCTTTGATAACCTTCCGTACTGCCTGTTTAAGGATATCTCTTAAGAATATGGTCTCGCCATTTTTATCAACCTTTATTTTTTCAATTGGTTGAACAAGACAATATGACTTTTCAGCACTACCTGGGATTGAACCCCGAACTACCAGGGAAAACAATTTGACTGACGCTTTAATACACTACACCATGTGTTTCTGTCTAGTATTGAAATTCTGGCGTCTTAACCAAAACCTGCTGCCTTGTAGGCCTTGCTTGTTTAGGCAAAGGCTAAAAGAACAAAATTTCTCAAACACCTCCATCTTGTATGTCGTCTGGAAGGACGGAACTCTGCCCCCCACCATTACTTTGTGTCGCGACAGAAAAGATGGACTCCTCGGGCTGAGTACAATGATTCGTACAAACACAAGTCCAAGTAATGGCTCCGTGGACGAATCTAATTTCGGACTATTCGGCCATCGGCCTATCACCCACGGCACTTGAGACGTCGATGGTGTATTAAACTTAATTTCTGTCGACAGTTACTAGGACTGTATGATTGTCCTGACTCGTGGTTGAATTGTATGTGTCCTGACTCAAGTGGTTGTATTGTATGAGTGTCCTGAATCAGGTGGTTGTATTGTATGAGTTTCAGACACGAGTCCTGGAATTTCACTCTTTCTTTCTTCATCCCAGATAGACCTGATTTCTCTCTTTGTATACTTAGAATGCTTCAGTGTTTTAATGATTATTTCATTCAAGAAATGATGACTCTCCACAGCATCCTTTCTTTAATAGATGTGAATTACTGTAACTCCTTTAGAAAATATAGGAAAGCTGTCACATTTTCAGGATTTTATACCCTCAGAGATAAGTTTAACCCTTTAATTGAACCCATAGCGAAGGGGAGAAAAGATGGTTTCTTCGCTTTTCCAAAGACATCGGAGTGGAAGGGAACATAATGAACTCAGCACACTGATTCCATTTTTGTACCGGTACCCGTTACTTGATTTGCTAACTGCGCATTATACATGAAACGAAATCGTGAAGATAGAAACCCAGAAAATAAGCATAAAAGAAGACCCGGAAAAAAAAATCAATCTTTATAACGCAACGAAATAGTGAAAGAAAGATTATGGCTAAAGGAGAGGTTAGCCGAAGAAAACGAAAGGCTGCTATAATTGGTCTTGGCAACGGTGATTAGTTTTTCTTATTGCCTCGTTAGCGGCGAAGGACCGTACTGTCCCTATCAGTCATGTTTTAAAAGATTAGCAGAATAACAATTTATTTCATTTTGCCTGAAAGGAAGAGCTCTTCTAAAATGCATGTCCTCTTTTGATGAGGATGTGGAAAGATAGTGGCCTGGTGATCGCTTAAGAAGCTGACGGTCACCTTACAGTGTTGTATATTCTCTCGCTCTTAATCTCGGTCCTTGTCTGGCTGTCTCTCTCTTCTCTCTCTCTCTCTCTCTCTCTCTCTCTATATATATATATATATATATATATATATATATATTGTGTATTTAGGAAGCAATCGTTCTTTCATGCAAATTTCATTGTATACGACAGACAAGGTGCTTTTATTTAGTTTTTTATACAATTTCTCATGCGATCTAATAATTTTTTCTTTTCGGGTGATAAATTATATAAAAACTGTCCGAATGTTCATTTTATCCGAGCGCTTTCGGCTATACATTTAACCATTTTCAAGGATTAAATATTTTAACTGTTAATTACCAAATAGTTTGTTGTATGTATGTTTTATAAAATGTTTTCATTTTTCAAAACACGGTCAAGATAACATGTACATGTTCAAAGTTTAAATTATTAAGTGTCGTTTTTTTTTGTTTTTATTAATAAGGCTTACATTATTTTAGCCTTTTCTTTGCATGTAGATGATGCTATTATATTAGTGTGAAAGTATTTGTAGAAAAGACAGAGGGAGGCGGCAGCACATCTCTGAGGGAGCGACTTTAAACGAGGTGACAGATCAGGGCCAATCACGTTACACATTATTATTACATATCCGTCTCTGGATTTTGTCGAGGACCTTAAGACGAACAGCGAGGGCTCCAGTCCATATATTGCAGCAGTATTCTATGCAAGGGGGAATGGATGATTTATAGATTTGAAGGATGGACTCAGGCAAAAAAAAAAAAAAATCTGGCGCAACACAGAGAACCAAAATTCCTTGCGGTAGATAAAGCTATTGATTCAATGTATTTGTTCCATCTTAGGTCAGCGGACAGTGTGAGACGAATCAGTCGCAAAGAGGCGCTCTCGTGGAGTTGAGCATCAGGCATTCTAATGAGCGGGGAGCAAGGAGGGTCATGTTTTTTAGACATTAAAGCTAACCAACCATTTCTTTTTAGACATTAAAGCTAACCAACCATTTCTTGCCCCATTCAACAAATATCTGTGGCCCTTTTAGAGACCAACGGCCAGGTTAGTTTTGTCAGCGATACCGGATTTGTTATTGAAGCAGAAGTAAATAGCAGTGATATCTGCATAAATGCCTACTTGGAACTGATGACATCAGGAGGATCGTCAATAAATATCAGGAACATTGTAGGGCCCAGGGTAGAGCCTTGGGGAACACATGTCTTCGGAGGGAAAGGAACTAGAAGAGAATCCTTTAAGGACGACCTTCCTTACACGGTTAGACAGGAATGACTGTATTAAGTCAACTAAGCAACCTGAAAAAATGATGCTGAAAAAATTAGGTTTATAATACTCAGAAGTTCATACCCAGATGTCCTCAAGGACACATGGCACAGTGGATAAAGGCGTTGGTTAGACCCAAAGAAGGTGAGTTCAATACCTGGTAAAGGCAGTGGAGAACTTTCAGAGGGAAAATTAGCAGGATAATTGATAACTGACATCCATCACTAGAACAGTCTACCCCAGTGATCGAAATAAAGGGTTCAGTTCGAAATTCCAACCACCTGAAGAAGGCCGGAGCGTACAACGGCCGAAACCTTGTGAAAAATATGGCGACAAAGATGAGGACAATAGTCCGACTAATGTAAATACTGTACATATAGACAGACTCTAAGCAACCTGAAATTAAGTAAACCTGAAGCTTATGAAGAAGGCCGGCATGCCAAACCCTATCAAATGCTTTAGAGATATCTAGAACCACGGCACGAACTTCTCCGTTATTGTGAAGTGTATTGCCGTGAGCACATCGGCGGTAGAGTGGGTAAAGCGGAAACCATATTACTTATCAGAGAGCAGATCATGGGATGTACAGTGCATAAACACTTCGGTGTTGATGAAAGCTTTGCAGAAGAGTGGTTGGATATATATATATATATATATATATATATATATATATATATATATGGAGAGAGAGATGAATAGACTAGGATAGATAGATAGGGTTTCAATGTCGTTATGAATGTTATTACTGTAGTTTATCTAATCAATAATAGGTAGATCTTTAGAATAACTTGATTCCGTCAAGACATTTTCTATTGAGAAAGATTACTAGATAGGTAAAAAATGTACTCTTAAAGGTATTTCGTGTTATCTTGGCATTGAGTTAATGTGATATAATTTCCCTTTTCAGGGTTAAAATGACAAAAAAAAACCATCAGAATATTGATAGGGGAATTCAAGGAAAGGCGTGGCATAACAGAGACGCAGAAAAAGTGTTTAATACCCCAAGTATTTCGCAATAAAACACTGTAATATAGTGATTTTCCAAGCGTAGCTTAGATGTGGCATAAAAACAAAGGAAGGTGGCACCCAGTGGGGATCGGACTCACTACTCAGTCGCAACTGTTCTAACGAGACAAGCTTGCTAACCATTACACCGCATCGGGGTACCCAAAACGGCCGTAAGATAAATGGCACCCTACTCGCCCTTTTGAAACATTAACAATAAAGTATCTTTAATTCCATCACTGCAGGAGATAGTTACAGTATCATTCTGTAGGTTCACTTGCTTGTTTGCAGCCTATTTCGGAGTGCTTCACTCCATATTCCCGCTATTTACGAAGCAGACAATCTTAGCTTTAAGAGATGCCGATTTCACCATTATTATTATTATTATTATTATTATTATTATTACCGATGACTACGAGGTTTACATGAAGCAGACATTGGAAATACGGTGATTTATAAGAACTGTTATTCGACCCAATGGTCGTCGGCCATATCAGACTGACTCCATTGCAGATGTTTGACGCTGAATTTACACATTAATCATTGCCGCAGGCTGTTTATCGGGTTACTTCCAACTCGAGTCGACAATGGCGGACTAGTTAGACAACTTGTTTTGTGTGAAAATATATACTCGGACAAAGGGTTAAAATATAATCTTACAGCCTGATTTTCTAGTGTTACCTGTTCGATTTCAGCTAGTAGCTAACCCAGGATTCAGTTAACTGTATACTAGAGTACGTAGACATTGAGAAATAACTATACACAAATGCACTTCGTGAAGGGATAGTCATAATATTAATACGTATATCTTTTTTTTAATCATTTTACTCAACAGAGCCATTAAAACGCAGTGGGTTAGTGAACGTGAAAGAATCAAATAAAAAAAAAACATTATTACGGAGCGAGAACAATAAAACAACATGAGTTGTGAGGGCTGGAAATAACAGTTGAAGATCAATCTTGAATGTGAAGCAAGAAGCCGGAGGAGAGTTCCACAAACGAGAAGCGCGGAAGAAGAAGCTGTTAGTGTAGAACTCGCACTTGGATCTAACCATTTCAACTGTAGAATTCAATCTTGCCGCCAATCTAGTACTGCCATAGAATTCATAGAGTCTAGGTACCATAGAGAGAAGTTCACCAGAACATTTACCGGTGGATAAATGATTGAAACCAAAATGACAGATCAGGAGCAATGCCATTACAGACATCTAAATATGTATCAGGAGCACCAGTCCATATGTACTCCAAGCATGACCATATAAATATGTAAGATAGATTCGGGGGGGGGGGGATTGTCTAGCACTTTACTGGGAACCAACTTTTCTAGCAGCAAACCTAGCAATAGATACAATTCTTTTCTTATGTAATTCTTATGCCTTGGCAAAGGTATGAATCCCTTTTTTTCTACCGTCAGATACGGAATAAAACCGCTACAATGAATTGCATACAAAATATTTAAATTTCGAGCGAGTGAATAAAAGTTGATAAGCCGCCAAACAAACCCAGCCACCCAACCAACTTAACGTCGAATAGACTTGAGAAACATTTCTGCTGAATAATTGTTTGAAGAGAAAGATGCTTGTTTGTCTAAGTGGGCATCATATGGTAATGTGTATTCGTCATTTAACACCATCACTTAATAAGACACCAGACGTGTTGAA
>CAHIKZ030003692.1:2330000-2345000 GCA_903632075.3 Acanthosepion pharaonis
ACAACACGGTGGTCGACTCAAATTATTCCGTCCCGGTTAACTCGGTTCGGCAATTTTGTTCGAGAACCGAAATTTTGTTCGATAACCGAGGAATTTTCATCTCGAATTTTCTGTTTGAAAACCGATTTGTTCGACATGTGAGACGTTCGAGAAATGAGGATGCGCTGTACTTAACTCAGGAAGAGGCAGCTGAAGTTCCTGGGACAGAAAATGAGGAAGAAGGGCCTGGTGAATCTGTTACTCACGGGTCGAAGAGAGGGAAAGATAGACAAGGGAAAACAATGAATGACGTACCTGGCGAGCTTAAGCAATTGGTTGACAGAACGTGGTCTGGGGGAGGAAGCAGAGGGAAGGAACTTGTTGAGAGCTGCAAAGGATAGAGGGAGGTAGAGGAGAGGCATGACCACCTACGTCCTGAAAGAACACGACATATAGAAAGAAAGCTATTCGGACTCATCTTGGTAGTTATACTCATGTTTCGTCTCTTCTAACCTCATGCATTTTTCTGTATTCAAGAAAGTTTTGATGTAGTTGTTCAAAACATATCGGATTCCATAGCACCTGTGAGTTCAGTCCCTGGGTCTGTGGAAAGAGCAGCTCAGAATTGGTTCATCGATAGGAGTTTCAATGTTTTAGAGTGACCGAACCATTATCTATTCAATAACTTAATAGATTGGAGATAAAATTGAAACAAATTACATTTTTGAAGAAAAACTTAAGGCTACGCAACATGGGGAATAATATATTCTGTTTATAGGTTATTATATATATATATATATATATATATATATATATATATATATATATATATGGTGTAAGAAAAATGTATATTGACAAACTTTTGGAGCAGGGTTCCACATAGTGTCTACTCAAATGTGATTTTTCACTAAATATATATATATATATATATATATATATATATATATATATATATATGTGTGTGTGTGTGTGTGTGTGTGTGTGTGTGTGTGTGTGTGTGTATGAAATTATTCACATAAACATAGGCACATAAGCTCAGGGACAAAAAAAAAAAACATCTTGAGCCACACATATATACAGACACACAAATCCACGCCCGTTACACACATACACAAACACACACAAGTGCACAAACACACGCACTTATCTATCTATCTATCTATCTATCTATCTATCTATCTATCTATATATATATATATATATATATATATATATATATATATATATATATATATATATATATATATATATATATATATATATATATATATATATATATATATATATATATGCACATATTCAAATTATTCACATATATACTTATATAATATATATATATATATATATATATATATATATATATATATATATATATATATATATGTATATAAATATATATATATATATAGTTAGAAATGACTTGGTGAAAGTTCATAGATCGAAGTGCTTCTGCGAACCAATAATTTAGTAAAGAAATATGAGGATATTTTTTGTGGATATTGATCGGACTGAGAACTTTTCAGCTGATTACCGTCAATGTATTGTGGACCTATTTAGAAATCTAAATCTGTTGTGTAAATCATTTATTCATTTGCTCGCAAGAAATGTAGATAGAACTTAATTAATTCATGGTCATATATCGTTCAGCTTTTACCGCATACGACAACCTCAGTCCTATTTGTTTTATTCTTTCATTCGCCCCCCTCCCAAAAAACAAAAACAACAAAACAAAAAACGATGCTATCTTTCCGCCTGCTTACATTTGTTTTAACATTACTCGAAGTATGACACCAGGCCCGACACAATGCAAGTAAACAACACTGTGGGGAGAGAGAGAGAGAGAGAGAGAGAGAGAGAGAGAGAGAGAGAGAGAGAGAGAGAGAGGAAGAGGAGACAGCGCCCTGTGAAACCTTGATGGCTGAATACAATGATTTTCTAAGCTTATCGTAAATTCAAAATATTATTATTCAAGATGCGTTAAGGTAAGATGTTGATGTAAATATGAGTGAGCTGTATTAAATCTGTAATGAAATTCAATATGAATTAAATCTCTAAAGGCCATGGACAAACTCATGGATAAAGAATTCTGGCGCAATATAAAATGTATGTTGTGCAGAAAGATAAAAAAAATATGCTAACAGCTAGAAAGTTTGTAGGTGAGTTAATACGAATAGGAATGAGATAAAAAAATTATTTTTACACTATTTACATTGTTCGGGCTGTTGTTCTCGTCTTTATAGTCATATTCACGACGTTTCGGCCGTTTTACGCTCTAGCCTTCTTCAGGTGTTATACGTTGGAATTTCGAACCGAACCATTTATTTAATCCACTGGGATAGATAGTTCTACAGGGTGCTCAATAAAAAAGCGGTAATTTCAGAAAGACGTGAGACAACCGTTGGAAACTGGTGACGACTGGTGTGAATGAAAGATTCTGGTAGAATCTCTGCACATTTCGTCAATCCACATGTCGGATGTACTTCTTTGAAAAGTACGATAACGTAACGCTCAAAATCAGTGAGTTGTTTTAGCCACATGAGAAGGGCAGAACGAAAGACATAAGTTGTCTGCAAATAACCTCAAATGATGAGTCCCGAGATCGAGCAGCAATTAATCAACCATTAAAGAACCAATATATAATTAAGTAATGACGCGAAAGTCAAATGATTATTCAAGGTCATTAATATTCAAGAAATTTATTCAAGTTCAATTATTCCTGAAAGATAAAAATGTGATAATAAATTTGCCGCCTTTTTTGGATATCTCAGTTTAAGTTATTTCCCTTTAGTAACTTAACTCTCCAAAGATACATAGTCCAGTGGATAAAAGCGTTTGTTGAAGTAATCCAATGACTTAACACAAAAAGTTATGAGTTTGTGGCGGACTTCACAACATTAATTTAACTTTAGATTAGGAAACAGGGCTGACGCAGAAAAGGATAAGCCGAAGACATTGTTACACATAAAATATGTATTTAACAAGATCTACAATATCAAACAACGATGTGAAAGATAGCATATATTTAAGTAAGAAAAGGTTGAATAAAACAAGAGTTGTCTCTCTTTAACTGTTATTTTATTGTTCCAAGTTCACTGGAAGAATGTTCATGAGAGTCTCTTGTAATGATTGTTCTTGAAAGATTTGCTGTGTAAGAAAAGTTTATGTGAGTGTATACAAGGTATCTTCAGCATGTGAGTGGTGTGTGTGAGTGAGAATGTTGGCGCATGGTTTCAACTGTCGTGAATTCGTTTGACAGTTGGATTCTCACTAAAAAGGGTTAAAAAAATTCTTGCTTAAATAAGTGACTGTAGGTTCCAAATCGCTGTGCGAGAAGAATTATTCTCCACGTGCAGACAATCTGACCAATCAGCGAGCGAGATTTGGTGAGATATTTCTTTTGTGATCTGTTTCTTCCAAAAGTGCCCAAAACTGACTACATAAAAATAGAGCGTTACAAAAATGTCGGATTGCTGAGATTTGTAAATTGCCTATAATAACGTAGTAGTGATTAATTAAGCAACGAATGAATGAATCGCGTTGTATGTGATTTGTCTTTTTGTATGTATGTATGTTGGTGCGTAATAGATCCGCACAAGTTCAATACCATACCACAGCAGAAGTAAAAAAAAGAGAAAACTTGGAGAGTTCAGTTACTAAAGGGAAATAACTGAAACTGATATATCCAGAAAATGTATGGCACTTGAAACGAGAACAATCTATCCCAGTATACAAATAAAGTTCGGTTCAAAATTTCAACGTATATTATCTGAAAAAGACCAGAGCGTACAACGACCGAAACGGCGTGAACATGACAATAAACATGAACACAAAAGACTGAACAATGTAAATAGTGTTATATCGAAAATCTAGACAGAAGAGTAGGTTGGTATTTGCATTTTCGCCTTCCTTTCTGTTTTCTTTCCTTGTTTGTGGGGTTTTCTTTTTGTCTAAGGTGTTAATGTTTTGGGACAAGTTGTCTATTCGTAAATTTAGTACATATATAAAGTGGACGCTGGCTGAAGACTGAAATATCATGCCAGAACGCAAAACTCAGACCACACATACATACACATACATACATACATACACACACACACACACATATATATATATATATATATATATATATATATATATATATATATATGTATGTATATATCTATATCAATATCTATCTATCTATCTATATATATATATATATATATGTGACGGTTACACACCTGGCCCAGGGTCGGATCCTTTGGTTACGGCGCCAACGGTGACGTCGCTCCTCCTGGTCGCTCCTCCTGGGTCCAAGCGTGCCGCTCCAACCCCTTGGTCAGATGATCACCAGCCTTGCCTTTCCCGACTCGCTTCCAATACCTGGTCACTAAAGCAACTGTACCGATCTCCGGTCTGTCTACCCACGCTGTGTTTAGATCTTAGACAGACGGGACCAGCAGGGATTGGGGCCGATACAAGTTGAGTCCGACAGGGGTGGCAAAACACAAATAAAAGAGAAAATAAACTCACGAGACAAAAAAGATTGCTGATGAAAAAAAAATGGGTAACAACCTTTTTATATCTTAATGTCCGTTACATAAAAACAAAATTGTTCTCATTTCCCAACCCGCTCTGTGGACTATGGCACCAAGCTTCTATCACACAACCTAAAAGATTTCGAATTGCCTACTTTTTAGAATTGTGTATGTCGGAGTGTGGTTTGGTTCGACACTGGGGCTAATTTCTATCGATCATTCGCAGTTGATTCTTTCTTCGACTTGAGTTGTATTTCTTCTTCTTCGTCGACTTAGGCTGGAAGTTCTCTTGTCTTCGACTTGGGCTGGAAGGATCTCTTGCCGCAACTCAGCCGCAACTCTCTGTCGTCCGAGGTGATCTCTTCTCGCTGCCGTCCGGGGCTGAACTTCTGTCTTCGACTTGGGCTGGAAGGATTTCTTGTCTGAGGATTCTTTTGCCCGCAAAGAGGCGAGTGAATCGGGCCTGATGCCCGCGTTCAGGCTCTTTCCCTGCCCGCGGTTCAGCTGCAACTCCACTCCAACTGATTTCTGTCGACTGGGGTCCTGCTTTTATTGACGCCGCAACAAACTGGGGTGGGTCTGTCGGCGTCAGGGTTTTCTCAATAACTCCAAAAGTCGCATTATTTTTGATTTCCCATTATCGCTATTGTTTTCGCCCCTACTTCCTCACAGTGCCTTTTGTGGGGAGGTGCACACCCATCTCTCTTAGTCTCTCGTATGTCAGGTGACCGTTTTTCGACCAATGGTTCCTGATCGGGCATTTTTTTCTCTTCTTTTTCTCCAGATCACGTGACCGTTTCCGACCAATTGTTATTGATCGAGCATCCTTTCTCCTCCTTTCGGGCGTGGTTACATCGTTCTTGTTTTTAAAAAAACAAAATCCAATTTTGCCTTTTCTGCACGTACGAAAAATGACAATCTTGGCTTTCTCTCACCTGGGCTCTGTCAAACAGCCCGCCGCTAATTAGATGTGACTTCAGGGAAGAATATTGGCGCTATCTGGTGAACTGAGACAATCGTCCCTTCACCTCCGTCTTTGTCAGACCCGACAGTCAGAAAATCTTAATTATCTACATTGAAAATGTTCCCACTTTATTATCGTAGGTTTCTAATTCTTAATAGGTCAGGATCTGTATATAGTTCCACCGGTCACTCCCCTCAACCCAAAAACACCTTTTCTCTGATTAAGATTTCGTTTCTATTGTTCTAAAAAAATTTCCTTTTACTCCAAATTGATAATGAGTCTTTCTACGCAAAAGTAGGTCAGATGTTTTGACCGATATCTGGTTTTCTTCAAGCGGCCCGTTTTGATATCATGTCTTTTCCCTTTCTTTCTTCTTATTATTTCTAATTCTATTCTTCCAATTGTCTTTAAAAAATTCGGCCACACGCAGGCCAAGATATCTTTCTGACTCGTGTTTTTGTTAATGACCGCTTTTTGTATTTCTCGACCTCTCTCTTGCTTTTTTCTCTTTTTCTTCCTCTTCTTCCCTTAGGATCGTCTAAGTACAATCTTAGTGAATTATTTTCAACTCAATTATTTTCCGTTTTAAAAAAAATCAACAACCTGTTTAGTAAACCGAGTAAGAAAAAATTAAATCATATTTCTATGAATATTTCTAATAATGCAAGGTGCCACATATATATATGTAATATGATATGATATGTAGGCTGCTTCAGCGTTTGAATTTCAGTTGAGTTGGTTCAATCCCCACATGAATTCATTTGTTTTCCTTCGGTTATGAGTTAAGTAGTAGGGCAGACTGAACTTTTCAGCCTTCATTGTCAACAGGAGTAGGAAAGCTCCGAATTATATATATATATATATATATATATATATATATATATATATATATATAGAATAAAAATAAATTAAATAAAATGTAAACAAGTAATTAATAATTTCAGAAAAGAATAATTGCAACAATATTACCTTATTTTTTTATAAACCACATTTATTAATATGTACTTTGCGTCCTGAAAACTTAACCTTTACATTAAACTGTAAGGTTTCGAATATTTTAGAGTGTTCACTTGAAATTTGTAATTTGAAAGCCTGATGTTATTCTATTTTTTCGCCACGTGACTCCTGTGTTTAAATACAGGATATCGAATAAAATGTCTACACTTGGCTTGACAAAGTTCCTCCAGGAACAAAATGCGTTGGCATAAAAGGTTTTCCTCTTGTCATTACTTTTATTAATACTTCATTTACATAAACATTTTATTTATATCCGAATAATAATATCACACACACACGTACACTCTCTCTTTTCTTTCTCTCTCTCTCTCTCTCTCTCTCACACACACACACATATATATATATATATATATATATATATATATATATATATATATGGTTGGATAATTTAGGCATATTATGTTTATATTAATTTTCAACCTCTCATATTCACGGATCTTTTTCTTAATGTTGTAATTAACCTGACTGAAGAAGATCATGTAGCTTTTGTCATTCATTTTATTTCCTCACGTACTTTCAATCTCATCCAAGATCATCTTCAGGCTTCAATTGGTAAGACGTGGGAAAAGAAAAAGAATGAGAAAACTAGAGCATCTTCCTTAATCAATTTGATTTACAACATTAAGGAAACGATCCGTAAATGTGAGAAGATTAATATAAAAAAGGCATAAATCATATATGGTTGAATGAAGATATGCTGCCTAAATACACACACACACACACACACACACACACACATATATATATATATATATATATATATATATATGTTTAGTTGGTTCGTTGTGAGTTTGTGACTCTGGGTTTCATGCTATTTGCGATCGTCAGACGAATTAAATGTAAATTTTGGATTTATATGTGGTTGCGTATATCGGTGTTTTATAGCGTGAAACACCGGGTCACAAAATCACATCAATCCGACTAAATATGTTAGCTCTATCACTGATAATGAGAGTTTTCTATATGTACCGCGCATATATAACATATAAATAATATATATAAAAAATTGCCTATATATATATATATATATATATTTACATACACACACACACAAACACACACACACACACACACACACACACAGACACACACACATATATATATATATATATATATATATATATATATATAGCTACAAAAAGAAGCACCTGGTTTCCAAAGCAGAATTACAACTTAATACTGCTAATGTTAATAATGTTTATCATAAACAGAGCATATATTTCGATGTTTGTATCTATAAAGATATATAGAAATGACGTATAAACAGAAAATATATTTAAATAATTATCAGACTTAGGACATTTCATAATGTATGACGTCGATCAGATATGAACGTTCGAGGGAAATCATGCGAAATTTGTAGTTTAAAAGTAGTAATTCGTAATTAGTAAAAAGTAGTATATATATATATATATATATATATATATATATATATATATATATATCGATAGAAAGGTAGATCGATAGAAAGATAGATCGATAGACAGATAAAAATAAGACGAGAAAATAACATGAATGCAAAATAAAAAGAAAGGGAAATTGTATTCATGGAAAATGAAAGGGAAAATGTATTGGTGGAAACATGGAAGATAAAGGAAATTAAGAAAGAAAAAATGAATGAAAATTAGGGAAAAGTAAAAAAAAAGACAGATTAAACAAACCGGATAATAAAAGAACGATAAAAATTAAAAAAAAGAAAGAAATGGTTGATTAAGAAAGGCATAAATTTAAAGAAATATAGGTGACTAATGAATACCTAAATGAAAATTCATATAAAGAAAAAAAAGCGGGAAAAATCAAGAGAAAAGACGTGAACGAAGTTTAAAATGAAGGCTGAATATAACGCTAAGAGAAAGCAAGTATAAAATCAAGTCAGACTAATAAAAGAATAAAAAAAACAAAACTGATAGGAAAAAAGATGTAAATATAATGTCATGTAAAATAATAATGTTAGAAATAATGAATTGTGAAAAGAATCAAAAAGTGAAAAAAATGACTTAAAAGAAGTTCAAAATATAAATATGAGGCTAAAAGCAAAAGAACAGGAAAACGCCAGAAGTCATGAAATTTTGGCACAAGAATATTTTTTGTAAAATACAAAATAATAAATAATCCAATAGAAAAGCTGAAAAAGAAAACAGAAAACGAACAAATATGAAAAGGAAAATTGGTTGAAAAATTCGGTGGCAAAAATTATGTTTTCGATATGTAAAGAAATATAAATACATTTAGAAGTAGGCAGATGGTTCGATCAACTGCAGAAAAACATCGAAAGAAGAAGAAGAAAGGAAGAAAATTGAAGGCGAAGGAGTTTGACAAAGAAAAAAGAAAATGGCAGAAGAAGAAGAAGAAGAAGAAGAAGAGGAAAAAGAAGAAGAAGAAGAAGAAGAAGAGGAAAAAGAAGAAGAAGAAGAAGAAGAAGAATGAAGAGAATGTGAAGTAAACGAAAAAGAAGAAGAAGAAGAAGAAAGAGAATTCTTTGTAAACGAAAAAAAGAAAGAGGAGAATGTTTAAGAACAACCTCAAGAAGAAGAAGAAAAAGAATCTTAAGAAGTTGAACGAAGGAGGAGGATGAGGATGAGGAGAAGTAACAGAAAAAGGAAGAGGAAGAAAAAGATGGAGGCTATTGAAGGAAAAACAAGAAGGAGGATGTTTAAAAAGGGGGAAGAAGAAAAAGAAGGAAAGGAGAGCGTGCAGTAGTAGTAGTATTAGTAGTAGTAGTAGTAGTAGTAGTAGAAGAAGAAGAAGAAGAAGGGGTGTATCACTGGAGAAAGAAGAGGATTAACAGGAGTAAAGAAGAAAAGATGTAGAAGTTAAAAAAAGTGGAAAAAGTAGGGAAAAAGGAAGACATTGAGATGGGAGAAGAATGTCGAGGATTTTGATGAAGACGAAAAAGAAGACAATTTTAAACAACAACAAAAACAATAATAATAATAATAAAGACCAATTTCAGAAATTCGATAGTGAATCAGCCTCAGGCAGGCTTGTCAGATTGCAAGAAACAGTTTATAAAATAAATACAAGGAGGCAAATTGATGAATGATAAGAAAAAGGAAAAGCCGAAATATTTTCTTAAAAATTTCGATAGCGAACAGAATAATAGTTTCACCTTTGAGTGTTGTATATGTTTTCAAAGTGCAAAACGTATGCAGTAAGGAATTCGATAAGATTTCGCAGTTCGTTTTTATTTCCCAAATGATATTGGCTTATATCTCAAGAGAGGCGAAGGCTTTTTTTTTCTCTCTCAGAAACTTCAACAAAAGATAGATTTGTCTGAAGGAGCATACATTTTTCTACGTGTAATAAACAATTATACTTCTCTTGCATGGATAGTTTACTGAGCCTCTCTAACCCAGCGATTATTTATGAGTCATATAATTGCATTTCAATTGTTACGGAACGAATGCTTGATAAGTGAAAAAACGGATATATGCGAATATATATATATATATATATATATATATATATATATATATATACATGGAATATTTTCTCTTTCAAAATCTAACTTTTAATGATCAGAAAACAGATATTTAACCGCATACATAACAATGTTGATGTGGATAATGCATATATACACATATAATAGAGTCGGCAGAAAAGTTCACAGGCTGACCAAGATACTCTCATGCAACGTGAACAAGTGACGTTTATTTTTAAACATAGTCCCGGTATTAGTACAAACACTTCTTCCAAAACTGCTGCAGTACTTGGATCCCATTGGTGAAGAATCTTTCATCCCTTTGGCCAAATTATCATCAACAGCACATATAGTGTCACCATTAATGCGATACTGGGTCCCTTTCAAAAGTTTTTTTCATGTTGTGGAACAGACGATAGTCAGGTGGGAATCCGGAGAATACTTACCGTGGTTAGTTCAAAGAGAAAATCACTGACGGCAGCCATTGAAACTAAAGACTTGTTTTTTGGAGCACTGTCCTGATATAACAAGCCCCTTTTCGTCAGTTTTCCTGGGCGTTTGGTACCATTTCGTAACTGCTTCAGCAAGTTGGCATACTCACTACTCACCATTGTTGGTGTGGCCCATTTGAACCTAGTAATCAAAATGCGTTTTTCAGTCATAACCTTCCCCGCAGATAAAACGACATTGCTTTTCTTTAAAAGTTGTGTTGAATGCTTCCACTGAACGCATTGTCTCTTTTATCTGATGGCTCAAAGTGATGAATCTAACACTGATCCTGCGTTAGGAAATCAACTAGATCTGACTCAAACAATGTCAGATTTTTCCGTGATCTGATTAGCCTGGTGCCAGAAGGTGTGAGAAGACTTGACAGTCATCAAGAAGAAAAGTTCTTCATGCCAAATATGCGGATTATTCTCAACTTTCCCACGGGATTTGTTAATAGCATTGGCGATTTGATTTATAGTTAGTTGCCTATAATTAATACTATCAATGTAATTTTTTGTGAAAGTTGTGGAGCTAAAGAATTCACAACTAAAATAAAGGCCAATGAAATGTTTAATTATTCCGTTAGCTTTGTATTGTTTGACGTTCAGTAGTATCTACGATTTATTGTTAAAACGACCAAGGGATGTAATCACACATACATTTACTAACCTGAATTGGTTTACCTCCCTTACCACTACAGATGTGACAGGACATATATACATATACCGGAAATATGAAAATAAATACACGCTGATAATTATTATATGGACACACACACACACACACATATATATATATATATATATATATATATATATATATATATATATATATATATATTTAAATTTTTAAATGTTATATATATATATATATATATATATATATTTATATATATATATATATATATATATATATATATATATATATATATATATATATATATATATAGTGTAACAGAAAAAAAATTGTCCAAATCGTAATCACACGCGATAATTGTACCTCCCACAAAATACTTAATACCTAAAAAAAAAATCATTAAACTAATTAAGGTTTTTTGGATAAGACGTTTATCCATCTTGACACCATTTGTCGTAAGAATCACTGAAAACCCTTTGAGTTATTCAGCTCGAAAAAGAACAGGTTAAAATCGTTTTGAGTCACCCCTCCTATATCTTCCTAAGTGAGCAATGTTGAGAGGGAAAAATTCATTTAGGCCTTCAGTAATATTACCAACGTTCATGCCACTGTCTTCCATCTTCAAAGTCCATTCAAGAACCATCAAGATAACGGTCAATAAGTTTTAAAAAAGATGAAACAGTAGAGAGGAAAGCTGGATCAGGAGGTCACAACTAGTGCTAAATACATTTTTATTGTTCAAAGTATAGTCCAATAGTGATATGAAAACTTTGGAGAATTCCAGTAAGATATCTTTAATCATTTAAAGATACAACGGTTCAAATCTTAATTTAACAATTGGACAAATTTGCTGTTACACCGGGTACATCTACTTACATAACAGTGTATGCTGAAAAATCTCCCCACAGACGAAGAGAAAACTAGAAATTAAATTCGAATAGAATTCTACGGGTGAAGCCAGTAAAATATGTAACTTAAAGAGAAGTGATAGTCTGCATCAGTAATTTTCAGCAATTTCTTGCACATAAAATGTGTAAGGATAGCTTAGAAAACAACCCTCACTCCGTATATTTAGGGCAGATTGGATAGGGAAGGCTATGTGCCACCTATCTGATAAGCTTGTGTGAATAGATGGTAGAAAGGGAGTGGCTTAGCAAAGGGAGATAAACTCTTAAGGACCATAACAGAAAGGGGCCTTATGGAGAGCCATGATCACGAGACGCGGTACACGGAAGAGAAAAAAAAAAAGAATTAACTCCTATTTTTGTAGATTTACTACAGTGTCTTGGCTGATTAAGTATTCAACTTTCCTGAAGTACATATTTCAAACGATGATCTGAGAAATCGTTTATAATATTTAAAACAAATTCTTTCATTTTCTTCCCTTTAACGAATTAAACTCAAATGTGTACATAGAGGATAACATCGAATAAGTTTACTGTATTTTGGATTTAACCAAAAGTAGGAGTGCGTGTCTGGGTCGTCATGTGAAATTTATTTGTTATGTAAACAAATAATTTTAATTTTTATTCTTTCTTTGGGCTTTCGTCTTTATGAATGCAATAAAGTAAAACTGGCAGCTGATATTAAAAAAATGACCTCCAGTCTGTTGTTAGCTGGGGAAAGAAATGGCTTGTGGATCTAAATGGCTCCAAAATGAGAAGTGCTGTCTTTTAGCCCTCTTAGAGAACCATTTTTGACTTCAAGAAAGATGGCTGATGTTAACCACCAGGAGAACAACACATTCTCACATTTTCCCCGAATTGAAGTGGAATGGTTATATTGGATCAATTGCTATACAATATTTTCTTGTCAGAATCCATCTTGCACATTTATAAATCTACCATTCGTCTGTTCATTGGATATTGCTAGAAAATCTAGCGTATAGAATAAACGTAACGAGATTCTTGATAAAAATTAAAAGAGAGTCACTGTAATATTATCGGCCCTGAAATGGCATCTCAACATCAGTCACTTTCCAATCGTCGTCTTTTACTTTCCCTGTGTTTTTTATAAACATTCTCATAGCAACAGTTCTAAGGAGCTTTCTTCCTTGCCACCCCAATCGTTTAAATGTCGGAGAACAAAGACAGTCATCTAGGTCTCATCGTTTAATATTCATATAGCTCAATTGTTGTGGTGTCCTCCCTCTAATGAGTCTATTGTGGACTCTTCAACTTACTATAAAAATAGTAGGAAAATAATCCTCGAGGGAACAGTAGTACAGATTGAACTCTGGTCAACCGACACCCATTCCCAAGTCGTGTAATACTCTTATGTTCTATGCACAATTTATTTGCAACCTCTTGTTTTGTTATTTCTTAACCATTTATTTGGTCACAGCGTCAATGCAACCGGAATTTATATTCCTATAATTTCTTTTCTGAAACTACTCGCTTGTAAAATTTTCTTTCAACTTCTCATTTGACATTCACCTACGTTTGACAAAAGATTAAATACAACATCACTAGCCATATTCTGTTTTCCAGAACCCTGTTCTTTTATTGTCCTTTCTATTCATTAACTTTTTATTCTTTTATTCTCAGAAAACCCTGGCATTTCAGTGTCATTAACGCCTTCCTTAGTGTGAAATGAGTTTTATTAATCATTTCTTTCCAAGCAAGGTGATAATAGATAAATTGCGTCATTTTATTTAAGGTATTAAAAAGTTAATGATGTACTCATGTCTACGGTTCTGTATTCGTAGATGAGGTCATTTTTGTTCTTAATTAGTCTTTATTATATTCGGTATTTGTTCCGACATTTTCTTTCCAGACGACATTAGACTTTCATAGAAAGATATTCAGCTATTTAGTCCGTGAATCCTGTCTCCGTTGAGTGCGCAACAATTGAGTCCCTGTGCCAGACTAAGCTCTACATGGTAATTTGATCAAGTTTATGAAATTTTATATCAGGCTGGTTCACTGTTATTTCAAGCCAGGCAAGAAACTTCCATTGCGTGTTTGTACATTCGAAGCAATGGTAAATTTAGCCAAATTTATTTTCTCCTCTTCTTTTATTTATTTCTATTTTGACAAGATGTTCCTCTTCGAAACATGCGACCAGTTCACTTATAAATCGGAAGCTAGAAGGTATTTCTTTGTGGTTTGTTTCAAGGCAGTTCATTTGATAGCGTGAGATCTCAGTCGACACGATTGGAAGCATATGTATAGAGTCAAAGAAAGAACGAGGATAGAAGAAATGCAAGTGAAAGGAAGAAAGAAAAAAATTTGAAAAAAAAAAAGGTTACATGAAGAAAAAGAAATATAAAAAAAAGAAAAGGAACGGAAAAAGAGAAATTGGGAATAAAAAAATAGAAAAGAGAAACAAAGAAAATGGATGAAAAACTGTATGGAAAAAAGAAAGAATAAAATGAGGAGAAAGAAAGAAAGAAAGAAAGAAAGAAAGAAAGAAAGAAAGAAAGAAAGAAAGAAAGAAAAAGAAGGATAAAGAAAAGGAAAGAGGGAGAAAGAAGAAAGAAAAAGAAAGAGGGAGAAAGAAGAAGAAAGAAAAAAGAAAGAATGTAACGAAAGAAAGAAGAAACAAAAATAAGATAAAGGAAGAAAGAGAAAGAAAAAGAAAAAAGAAGGAGAAAATAAAGAAAGAAGGAGAATAAGAAAGAAAGAAAGATAGAAAGAAAGGAGGCTAAAGAAAAATGACGAATTTAAAGAAAGTAAGAAGGAGAAAGAAGGAGAATGGGTGTAAATAAATAAGGAGAAAGTAAATGAAAGAAAGTAAGCCAAGAAAGAAGGTTAAAGAGAAAGAAAAAAAGAAAGAAAAAGAAAAGTAATGAAAGAAAGAAAGAAAGAAAGAAAAAGAAAAGTAATGAAAGAAAGAAAGAAAGAAAGAAAGAAAGAAAGAAAAAGAAAAGTAATGAAAGAAAGAAAGAAAGAAAGAAAGAAAAAGAAAAGTAATGAAAGAAAGAAAGAAAATAATGAAAACGGACAATAAGCAGAATGGAAAAAAAGAAAGAAACA